>RJWM01035255.1:0-19013 GCA_004363535.1 Dasyprocta punctata
ACATGTACATATATTTTAATAGTAAACAGTGAAATGTTTTGAGATTAATAACATATGATATGATATAACAATGTAGGTAAAACAGAATGTTTCCATTATATATTTTTCAGTAACAAACAAATTATAGCTTTACTGTCATTGTCCAAGCTTGGTTTATTATCTTAAATTTTCAATATCATTTCTAAGCTAGAAATCATAAGGACAAAAAATACCTGTGAATAATGAGAAACAAACCTGCACACATGAATTATGGCTTAAACCTTGTCATTGTAATAAAAGGTGACAGGAGCATATTATGCTGCTAGATGAAGTTTCAGCCTTTGTTACATGATTTGATTTCATTGAGATCCAAGAGAATAAATTGAAATATTTAGTGACAGTCAATTTTTTTCAACCATTTTTTCCTCAGAAATAGATCAAACAATGTAGACATATAGTTTATTATACTTGGCATCCTAATAAAAAGTCTGAATATTTGCACATCCGGATCAGTTTCTCAGTTCTTGCTCTTCTCCATCTATTGAAATTAGCAATTCACATGCTAGATAAGCAAAATCATTTACAAATTTATAAATTTTTTATAGCTATTAAGGATTTGAGTATGACATTGAAAGCTAAGTGAAACAAATCATTTCATATGTGCTGCCTGCAGCACAAGGAGTTAATATTCTATCAATATGTCTATTCTAATGTGGTTACAATTTAGCTTCACATGTTTGTTTATGAAAAGCATGCCATTATAGCTCTATTAATTCACTGTTTGCCCCAGATATCTTTTATGTTAAATAATTTATAATTAAGTAAATAGGTAGAAATATATAGACAGTGTATCACCATTATACTAATAGCTGGAAATAACTCTTTAAATAACCCAGAAAGAATCACATGATTAATAACATATCAAATGCTTCTGCTTTAACAGAAATGCATCATTTTGAATATCCATGTTTACTTTGGGGGTTAAATGTAACAGAGATAAATCCTCCCTTCCTTGTATGTGTAGATCATAAATAACTAATAGACAATGATTTGCTGGATGTCCAATGTAATAGAAAAAAACTACTTTGGAGCAGAAAGCAAGTATTACTCCACTTTGTTGCTCATAAAATTAGGCCTTTTCCTTTATTCCCTTCTACCCCAATTTATACATATCAGACACTCAATAATGGCATACTTTTCTTACAGTGATGCATTTAAAGTTTCAAAGTTCTTACAGTTGTGCTTGTTTCCTTAAAATATTTTTTGGTGTTTCTTTCCTGTAAGACTAAAGACAAAAATTATTCCAAGGTTAGATAGTGTTAGCCATGCTCAAAATTTTGATCAGCACACTACCACAGAGCTGCAACAACTCCTGGGAAAAAGGTAAATACATTGCAAATTATGAAGTTAATCAAAATCAAAATCACTAGGTTTCTTGTAAAATTCACTGATAATCTATAACAAAACCTATTCAGTGTCTCAGTAGAATTGAGCAGTAGGTGGTTTGCTGTAATCATAGGGTTATCTTACACTGTCTTTCTGTCTCAAGTACTATACACGTGCTTCACTGAATTCTATACACTACAAATCAAATTCTATGCAATGTTCAAAATTATACAAAACTTGACTGTGCTAAGAAGCCTCTTCATGTTTTTCACCATTTTGGTGAACATGAAATGTAGTATGTTCAAAATTACATCATAAATTAATTCTACTATACAACCGCTTTGTGTCATCTCTTTGGTGAGCCTGTTAGGAATCACAGACATCATCCATTCCTGGTTCTTCCTGTCATGTTTCTGAGGTTTTCTTTATCAAATTTGGAGAAACGATTTTGAAAAATAGTGATTCAGAAAATTTATGTTTGAAATGACTCATAGTGTTTGCATTGCAGGTGAGAACTAAGGTATAGCACAAGTGTAAGTTTCAGAAAGCCTAGTCATGTAGAGAGATAAGAAGACCTGGACCTTAGATTTAGCATATGTGTTCCTGAATACACAGGATTATGGTGGGTGTGTCAGCGCTTGCTTTCCCCTACTTAATGAACTGACTGGTAATAATCACCCTTCAGAGAACCGCTAAGAGGGACTAAAAATCTTGTAACACTCAGGCAAAATGAAGACAGGTCTTCTTGTAACACCTCAGTCAGCCAATGTCTCTGGCATTAGACACCTAACAAGGATGTGAAGGCCAGGGAAGTACTTACCAGAGAAACACTATTGAGTTACGCTTTATGCAACTAGCAGTCTGCTAATTGTGTGAGCAATGCCCACTTATTACATAGGGAGTTCTAGATTTTGCTTCTTTCTGTCTGTTTGAAAATCAATTCCACTTCTGTAATAATTTTTGTGCTTATGATAAATATTAGCAAGATAAACTAAATCACTGACTTTATTTTCATTCATTTGCAAATTTAATGTGATAACTGAATTAGAGCACTTATTGCATATTTATAGCACTTGTGTGTGTTTTTCTGGAATTATTTTTTATAAAAATACAATAAGATACCAAATATATTCTATTTTTATGTCAACAAGATTTCAAGCAAGTGGTGATATAAGTGATGCTTAAAACAATGCTTTGCTCTCAGTTTGGCATCTATCAGACTATATTTCCCCCACATGGTTGCAACAATGTCTCTTGTTTCCTGTATTCCTTGTAGAATATTGCTGTTCTGACCTGAAATAATGGGATATATGCATAACTTACTTTTGAACTATAGTGGAAGTGTGGAAGTGGCTTATAGTTCTTTCCGGTACTGTCTTAGGAAGCTCCTTACTGAAATTCCACCACCAAACCGTGGGGAAGCAAGCAGTACATGCATCTATTACTGAAGACAGGCATTCTGTTAGACTCTGATGAAGAACTTCTGTGGAACCAGCAGCAATACGAGTGATGGTTCACTCATAATAATTCCCCCAAGCTTCCCTATGAGTCACCCAATGTGAGATCATGTAGAACACAAACAGATATTTCCTATCAACATAAACAAATTTGCAAATGCATGAATTAATTAAAGATACTCATCAGTCATTTTGTTAAATAGCAGATTAAAAAATGTTAGGAGACTAAAACATTTAATGAGATAAATCTGCTCTAGATATATATCATTGACAAAGTTAAATATATGTAATTTTTCAGGAGATAGAAAATAATAAATTGCAGTGTTCTAGACTTAAAAAAGAAAGATAATTTGACATTCTTCCATTAATACTAAGAAATTCATTATACATTCTAAATGAAATGAAAACATAATTTTGATTACTTGGGATAATAATTAAATAATTAATATTCCAAAATGGAAAGAACTATATCTGGATTTTTCATCTATAAAATATTATTTCATGTTTCATTCAGACAAGATTACAGAAGTGTCCTAAAGAGTTCAGACACCATTGAAAAGTCATGTTCAGTACAGTGAAATACTGAGTTTAGTTCTCCAACTTTCTAATTACCACTGGAAAAATTTATCACAAATTTCTCAGTTTTTCTCAGATGTCACTTGAAAATATTGAAAATATTGATAGTGCTTAACTCAGAGATCTATTTCAATTTTACTAAAGATGATAAAACAGTAAGGCATGAGTGCCAGAATAGGTCTATGGTAGAACATGATGAGGGTTGTTAAGAACAAATATGGTTTTCTTGAAAATTGCTAAGAGAGTGTGCGAAGTAATACGTGTCTTAGTTCAGTATAGTCACTGAACATGTAAAGACCATGATGTATGTGATAAATGTTTCTATTTGCATTTCCTGATTAAAATATAAATAAATAATAAATAATTTAGAAGTTCAGAGACATAATGCTATGCAAAAAGTCAATGCCTGTATTCTTGTTGTTATGATTATTTTCTCTCCAGGTGATTTCTAATAATGTACTGAGAGTGCAGTTACAATTCTCATTTTAAAAGTCTAAAGATTATTATTCAGTCTTGTTATAACAAGCTTCGAGAGGAACAAATTCCTACAAATGTATCACTTTGTCCCACTTGGTTCTTCTTGATATTTCATGCCACATTATAATAATCTGTTGAAAATGAATATTGCTTTCAATCTTATCTCTTTCCCCAATACTAGCGTTAGTGTCTTATCTTGGCTTCTAAGTAGTTATCAAATCATCTGACAAATTTTCTCACTTTCCTGAGATTTGAACACTATTTTTATATATTGAAATAAAAAATTACCAACAAGACAGCGTTGATTTACTAGGAAAACAAAATCAGAAAAACAATAAATAAGGAACATTTGAATATGTGATTAGTTGTTTTCAAAAGAGTCAATGTCAAGGAAAACAAGGAAAAGTGATATTTAATTACCATAATAACATTTTATCACTAGTAAAGTTGCTTTCATTAAAAAAAGAGACAAGACTTCTGTACACAGTATGTCCTTGATGTAGGTACAAAGAGACAAAGATTTCTGGGAGTGGTGACACCATCCGTAATCCCAGTACTTGATAGGCTGAGGCATGAGCCTCACCATGAGTCTGAGGCCAGCCTGGACTATATAAGCCAGTTCAATGCTAGCCTGCACTACATAGTGAGACCATGCCTGGAAAAAAAATACAGAGAGACAAAGATGGTGTTTGGATGCAGTTAGAGCTCCTGAATTTGATCCCAGATGAACAAAAAAGACACAAGGACATTAGTAGATTAGGTGATGAATACAGATATATTCTGTACTCCATTAATAGCATGCTGACAAGAATGATCAGTTGCATAATAAATTTGTATTATTATACAAAATATTAAATTTAAGAGCTTTAATGTTTGTTACAATGATGTGATAGTTTTAAAATTCTCTTGAAAGTCTCCTATAGTCTAATAATATCTCAAATTTTAATAGCTTCAAATTGACATGTTTTTGAGGAAGTATTTTTATTAAGCTTTTGTCTATACTCTTTACTCTTCCTGTATCTAAATGACATATATTATCCAATTAGATTTGCCATGAAAATGTTAACTTTTAGAGTAGTTAACTATAGACACAATGTAAAATCTGGATTTTAAAATATTCTCCAAAATGTATAGATAATCTAGTGAAATGCCAAAGTCTAAAACTTTTTACAACTCTTTCATTTTTATTAACCCTTGAAATTAAATTTTTTTCAAGAGGAAGAATGCATATTGTTTCTTGCACTCATCTGTTTAGTCCTGCCATAGCACTTACCACCATCTGATCTATAATGAACAAGTGATTGTCTCCTAGTTTTGAAGAAGGGAAAATCCAAACTTGAGAAGCCAATGTATACTCAAGGCATGCTTCCTGTGCCACATCATGGAGAAGGACAAGAAGAGAAAGAAAGAAAAATAAATGATTGTTAAACTTGGATTTTTGTCACGAAGAATTCACTACCATGACAACAAAGCCATACCTACAATAATGGCTGCAGAAGAGTCATTCTTAGTGCAGGAGAGCAGTCAGAGTTGCTGTTCACTGCCCAAAGATGTTGCATTGGGACTACATTTTCAACACAAAACTTTAGAGGAGTATTTCCAGATTATAGCATTTCTTAACATTCAGAGAGTGAGTATGTGCAAAATAGTACATTAGATGTATATTTTACTATGAGGGAAGAATGTGACTGTAAATCTAATATAAAAATCATGATTCATTTCTAGTAAGGTAATTGATGCACAAAAATTAATCAAAAGATATACTCAAGTCCTCATGTGCTCCTAGGTGGTTTTCATTTTTATTTTATTTATTTATTTATTTATTTTTTGCAGTAAGCTGAATTTGGATGTGTGCTGCTGGGATCAAGGATGTGATGCTGGGATTGATTCATGGTGCAATGCTAGGATTAAGCTTATCCACCCTGGGTGTCAGCATTACCCACCTGTCTTAGTTACTTTTCACTTGTTGCAGAGACAAAATACCTGAACCCGAAAATTAGGGAAGGAAAGGTTTATTTCTTACAGTTTCTCGGAAGTTTTAGTATATACTTAAATGGCTCCAAGGCAGCATGACGTGACGGTGCTGCTATTCACGGTGGCTGCAAGCTGCAAAGCGCGCTGGTGAGAGAGGAATGGAAAGCTCGCGAGAGGAAGACCTGCCTTCCCTTACACTGTATGTTGGCTCCACCCGAGTAGGGACAGCACTGACATTGCCAAATCCTGTGCTAGACAACAAACCAATAACAAACCAATAAACTCAGTTCCATCAGAAGTATGAGGAGTTGGGGGGACAAAGCATACCCAATACACCACCCTAAGAGATAACTAGAGAAAATACAAGGAGAAGAAAGAGGATCTTCATTTGTTGCTTGCTACTTCCCTGTTTTGCTGTCTCCCTGACTTCTACCCACCATGAACTATTTCTCCTCCGTGATGCCCCTTTTACGTGCCACTCTGCATTGGAGTCCACTCACTATGAACTGAAGCCTCTACAAACCGTGAGCTAAATAAACCTTTCCTCCTTTAAAAAATGATACACTTAATAATAAATATATGGTGTAATAAATATTCAAAGTATGCATTTCATTTAACTTTATGTCATACTACATAGTTTGCAGTTTTCATCCAAAACAAAATCTGTGAGTCCGATTTTCACTTTTTTTTCCAAATGGCATAAATCCTCTAATAAAAATATGAATGATCCAACTTCAGAACTTTTTACCATTTTAAAAGCATTACAGATATTATTAGGGGAAAATCCTGGAGCTTGTTGAAATTTATCCAATCTATCAACAATTGGCTATCAAAACTGTGTTAAGGTATTATTTAGTCTCTACTGTAATTTTGGGTATCCTCAGGTGCTGAGCACATAATTGATTCTCTATTTCATGTATCTTTCTTGTAGCTGTTGCTGTCATGCTTGATCATCATAAGGGTTTAGGCTATGCCATCTCTTCAAAATTCATTGTTTTTGCACAAATACTTGCACCATGTATCTTATGGTACATTTTCAAAGTTTTCTGTAAATATTTTGTGCATAGTTGTGAATGAAATTAAGGATGCAAACTAAATTGATTTTTGTTTGCTTTCAACATGTTTAGGCAAGTAAGAGTACCATGAGGTATGTTTAGCTTACACACAAAAAAAAGAAAAAGAAAATTTGAGCACATATATACGCAATGCCAAAGTATTTACAATCTTGAGTGTTTAGTAGAATTACATAAAGAATTTTAAAAACTTCAAAGCACAAAACCTAAGCACAATACCAACTTGATCATATCAGAAGTTTTACAAATAGAGGTTCTCCACTTTTTTATTAATTTGTTTTTAAGCTGTGCTGTCTTTTTTTTAAAGAGAAACAATAGAAAGAATTCACACCTATATCTTGTACTTTGAGTACTATGAAGGTAGCAATACACAATGCATTAACTATTGTTACAAAGTTATTCGTATGTGAGTTTTTAAATAATTTCAGAGATGATTGTTACATGCACCTCAGATTAGATCTGCTTGTGTAACGTGTATGCAATGACATGTTTCAGCACATCTAAAACTCCCTTGTTTCAGGACTCCTTTGAACTTTTAAAATCTCTTCACCATCTCCAAAATGCTTTCCTTTAGATGAGTTGTCTAGGTCAACATATATGACATTAGAAATTAAAACTGAACAATTGGAAACATTTATTCACTTAAAGTAACTTTAATAAAATCATTGTAAGTTAACCAAATGTTATTGTATGGGAAATAACCACAATACAATTTACAAATAAATAAAAATAAAAAAATGATTTTTTTTTGTCAAATCTCTTTAGACTAATAAAAGTAGGAGATAGCTGGATTCTTATTTCTGTACCTGTACTTAATCTTTTAGAATATCACATGGCATGAATCTCTGATAGACTCCAATCTGTATTTTAGAAGATAAGAAAATTAAAATATTGTCTTATCTTTTGGAGATAGTTTTGATCCTAAATGTCCCTGAATATTTTTCTGAAATCCTCAGTGTGTCCCAGAAAACATTTTGAAAACTCCTGCCCTGTTTAATGAAGAACATATATTTTGCCTTATTGATAAACTATATAGGTAATTATTGTAAGGGAAAGGTGTAATTTATTCCTAAAACTTATTGTCTAAAGTTTACTTCTCTTGTTTGGGAATTTCATAGACTATTTGAAATTTGGTAATTTTGAGTTATGAAACACAGTATTAAAGTAAAATTACAAAATAATGAAGCAGTCTCATATCTACTACTTTTCCTACATAGCTGTAAAATACTGTTAAAGGACAGGAAACTAACACTAAAATAACTTTATTAATTAAATTGTTTACATAAAAATTATGCAATTGAATTTCCCTATCAGTGATATTTTTCCTATTTATATGCAGGATTCCAGGATGTATATAATAATTTCTTTTTAACACTTTCAAAAATTTTTCAGTTTATTGAACATTCTTTGTTTTGAATGATCTTGATACTTGAAAACTCGAATCAATTTTTGGAAAATATACTCTTCCATTTAGTTTTGTCTGATGCTAATTCTAATGACAATGAACTTATGCTTTTTTGTCAATTATCTCAGAAAGTTTATTGTGTCTTTAATGGTGCTTATAGTAAGAATTTCAAGATCTCAATAGGCTTTGTTACTGGTTATATTTTCTTTGATCTGTTGGATAAGTAGCTGGCATGTGTTATATCTCTTTATAATATTTTAATCTACCTGGTTACACTTAAATGTTACATTTGGTGAAATATTTTGAGACTGTAAAAATCCTATTTTTCTCTACACTGATGTCCACTTACTTTAACATCATAGTGGATCTTGCCTACAACTACTATTAAGGTCACAAATGCCTAATCATGATTCTCTTTTCCTGTCTTACATGATTTTCAAGTGTTAAACTAAGAAAGAAAAATTCCTTCTCAATATTTTGAAAGCACATTGGATTATTTGGACAAATATGCATTCATAGGTAGTGTTTTGTGGCATAAAATCTCTCATAATTTACATTGGTGCTCAAATTTTAATATCTGACCCCTACTGATAGTTGTTTTTACACACCATGTGTAGTCTTTGACAAGTGTTTCTTCTCTCCCTACTTAATTTCTATACAATTTGTTGTAGGATCACCTTGTAGAATATCCCTTCCCAAGTCCAGACATAAGCGACTTCTTTTAGTTGTAAATGGCATCTAAAAATTTACAGTATTCATTTCTTCGTTTTGAGAAATGTGCCAAGTTCATGCAAGATGTTAATAATGAAGAAGTGAAATGAAACTTATGTAGGAATTATTTAATCTAGCTTCACAGCATTCTCTAAGTCTGATATAATATCCCCAGTACCATAAATAAATAAATAAATAAGATATAATAGTATAATAAAAGTTTAAATAAATGAATAATTAGTAGTTTGATTCAATTAGAATATTTATTCCATATACTGTATCTTATATATGTTGTAAAAGATATTGATTATACTTTGTTTACAAGTTATACTAAGAAACTGAATATTTTACCACATAGTTCTTGATAAAATATTAGCTGAAAACATGTGTTTTTGATGTAATTCAAAACTTATGAAAGTAATACTTTTGTATGACTTCTCTATCAGATAATTGATATTCTGAAAATCTATATTATTAAATGAATTTTGATTGTTAGACTTCTTTTAATTGCATTATATATATTAAATAAGATAGAATTTTACAGAACATTTTTCTTTCCAGGAATTGAACTTAGAACCATGAGTGCAGACATTCTAAAAGTTAGAGACATTAAATATTGTTTTATTGAAAAACAAATATTCTTTATTAATGCTTAAACATTTTATTTTATTAGTATTTTTATGAAATGTTAATAAATGAGTTACTGCTAGTCCCCAGAGAGTCTAAGCTCAGTTGAACCTAATGGCATACAACATGCTTGTTTTTGTTATGTGATAACTTTTGTGGAAAAATTAAAGTAAAATAAATTATTATCTTATTTCTGTATAAATATGTATAAATACTAAATCTTTATGTCTTTTAATGGCAGCAAAACACTTTGTTTCAATAATTTTTGAAACTAATTTTTTTACTCTTATAAAATGGTGTAGTTAATTGTGAGTGCTCATATTCCCTCAATTATTTTGCGATGTAATTATTTCTCTTAAATATTTTGGTTGACACTGGATACAAATCTGGTCAAGATGATGGTTCTAATAATTAAATCAAAATACATGAGGACATTCAAAAATATATATTGATAGTTAAAATTTTAAATGCATATTAAATATTTAGCATAATACATAACTGAATACACAATGAGTCAAACTGATCAGTCTGGTCAATATTTTAGAAATGCACATTATCATTTTCAATTTAAAATATTTTTATGTGTGACTTTTCCTCATGTATTCTGTTTAATTTCTTTCCAATTCATACAAAAGCAAAAAGCAATTTTGTGAATGTTTGAGGGCAAATTTTTTTAAAAATTAGAGGATACTTGAATGTGTTAAAAAATACCATTGCACAAAAATCATATGTCCTTAATGGGCTCATTAAACCATTCTGTAATTATACACTATTCATTAATATCAAGGAAAGAAAATATTTTGCAATATTCATTGTATCAGGCAAGTGGACAAAACATGTAGAGGTTCATACTATTTATATTGTTTTGCAATATGCATTGTATCAAGCAAGTGGACAAAACATGTAGGGGTTCATATTACTTATATCGTTACTTGATAGTTAAATAATTCAATACCTATTTAATAATTAACAGCAATAAGAAATGTGTGCAAATATTGTTGAACAGAGGCAATTGCTAGTCTTATGCAGCTTACAAATGATCAAACATTAAGTAAAAGGAACAGAACTAGTCACTTTTAAATCAACTGTAATTGTGTATAATACTTTTAAAGGAAAAATATCCACATGAATAAGAACAATAAATATTTTTACTGCAGATATATTGTATGCATATGAAAACCTGTCTCATGGATTGCATTTGCAAAGCAAGACCTGGCAGAGAGTATATTAAGAATTTGAAAATTGTGTCCTTGATCCATGTTTCACTTAACCTTTAAAAAAATCATTTCTTTGTACTTCATTTTTCTAATGGATAAAATGAAGTTATTAGTGATCTCATGTTAATTATTGAAATTTTTTCACCAAGAAGTTAAAATCCCTGTTGTTTTTATTCTTTAATAAATTAAATTGAATCAGCTGGGCATGGTGGTTCATGCCTTTAATCCCAGAACTCAGGAGGCTGAGGTAGGAGGAGCGTTGTGAGTTCGAGGCTGACTTGGGTTACAACGTGAGCGCCAGGATGATTTGGGCTACAACGTGAGCACAAGGCCGGCCTGAGCTACACAGTGTGACCCTGCCTCAAAAAGCCAGGGCTGGTAGTTTTGCTCAGTGGCTTAAGTGCCTGCCTGGCAGGCACAAGGTTGAGAGTTCAATCCCCAGGGACACACACACAAAAAAAATTAAATTGAATCAGTGTTATGTGGTAGTTTACTTAAAATGTTTTATATACCAAATATCATCAAAGACAAGTTGATGAAGTCAAAACAGTGTTTGTATGAACTACAGAAATCCAAACTGAATCCATTATAGATTGCCACATTTTCAACAAAGAAAATTAGTATGAGAAGTACTGCACTTTAGGAAGATACATTCAGCAAATTTTTATTGACCTGACATTCTATTTTAAGAGTGAAAATAATGAATTATTTTACTACTAAATATTTTCACTTAATTTATTTTCAAATAGGATGACTATTTTAAAGAGCAACTTTTATAAAATGAAGCTCATAAAAAGTTTTAAGATTGTTTACAAAATTAATTGTGATGTGCTTATGCTGCTTTAATTTTAATTCTATTTTTATGAAAATAAAAAATATTACATAGAATAAAGTGTTAGTTTTATTACAAACAACAGCTTTCTTTTATTTCAGAAAATGTGACAACCAATACTTTTATAAATTATCCCTGGACATTCTTGGTTGATCTAAACTGACTAAACATATTTTTTTAATGCTTCTTTCAGATAAGTTCAAAATCACTAGCTGAAAACTGATTCACTAAAGAAGAAAGAACATTGAAGGTGAAGGCTTGTTGCAGTTTTTATTTTACTCAATGTGAATGCTCATTTATATGTACTGAAATTTACTTCTTTTAACTTAAGAAAAATGTTTCCATGTCAAGTTAAGTCTCTGAAGTACCAGTGTCAGATTCTTAACGGAATAAGAATAAGACAAAGTACACAAGTTTCTCAAATGAAGTACAGGATAGTCGAGGTCTATATAAGGGCCCAGCATATTTTGAAGATATATTTAATATAGAGGACACTGAGTCATTCAATGAAAGCACATGTCCTTTAACTATACTTCATTTGAGAGTCAAGAATATAAAGGTGACCTAAGAATTCTCTTCTACTTTGCTTTTAAAAGTTTATCTGATTGATAGTGACTGACAGCAAAAACAAAAGGCAGTTCAAAGAGACTTCTGTGTAAAAATAACAAAGCAGCAAGTTTAATGTCTGTGGTTAACTGGACCTGTTCAATCACTTAATATGATTTTTATGTAATAGATACAAATAATGCATTAATCTTTCAAGTTTCATTGAACAAATTCTAACTATGTTATATAAATTTTCCCTAGTAATTAAACAATTTCATAGATACTTCACAAGTATGATTTGGGCTCTTTATTTTTCCCTGTGAGTCTCATGGATTTGTATTTATACTGGCATCTCTATAATCTTTAACTTAAAGAATATTAGAAATCTTTACATCTATGTCAATTGGAGTATGAGGCCCTGGCATTTTTCGGTTTGAAATTATTTCGTTGGTAAATGTAAAGCAAATGGCTATCAAAAGGCAAAATTATCACAAATTGATAATCCCAAGTGTCTTTTGCTCATGATTGAGCAATTAGAGATGTCCCACATCTACCATATATAGGTTGAAGCAAAATTGATTGGTTAGCAAGCGGTTATTTTATGTTAAACTAGAGAGAACTTCCTCTTATCAAGTAACTTGAAATAGTCTGTTTTTAAAAAACCTGGCTGTTTTTGGTATTGATGTGCTTAATATTTTAGTTTGACTCTGGGGCACTCAGGGCCTGTGTTATTCAATTTCGAATAACATTTTGGCTGGTCTGTTAGGGTCTGTTATGCTTTATACATCGTGTCAGCTTGAGAAGTCTAGAAGCTTAATGAAGTAACTCAGCCGCTCTACATCCTGGGGTGTAGAGCACAAGAAGTTATCTGTTCATTGTGTCAATTTGAAAGTCAGAAGTTTAACTGGAGTGACTCAGCAGGGAGCCAGTGTTCTTCTTCGTAAATATTCTCATCCTGTGCAAAGGAAGACAAGGAGATTTGTGAATGCTACACCCACCCCGGGGGGGGGTGTCTCTGTACAATATGAGGGAGGAGAAGAGGCTTGCTCCCCCCCCCCTTTTTACTCTGGCTGCTTTTGCTCTGGCTGCTGCCTTGAAGTGTTGCATCAGTGCCATGCCACTCTGCCTTGGAACCAGCTGATTATGGGCTAAAGCCTCCAAAAACTGTAAGCTAAATAAACCTTTCCTTCCCTAATTTTGGTGTCAGGTGTTTTGTCCCAGCAATGAGTGAAAAGTAAGCAAGAGAGAATTTGGTACCAGTGGAGTGGGGTCGTTGCTGTGACTAAACCTGACCATGTGGTTCAAGAGCCTTTGGAAATGGTTTGTGGGAAGAGTGTGGAAAGGTTCAGAGGTGTTGCCTGAATACATAGAGCTGGAACCATTTAGGCTATTCTGTATGCGAGATTCTGGTCAGAGCTCAGGAGACCAGAAGGCTGATAGAAAGCCTGCCAGTAAAGACCAGGCTCGGGAGGTTTCTGCTGGGAAGAAGGACTGCATTGGTTGTTGGACTCCACATGCTGTGTGTTTCAGTTTGGCGGAAAGTTTATCTGCATTTTACTCGTGTTCAGAGACTTTGCCTAAGACTGAGATTAAGGGGAATGGATTGATTAATCTGACAAAGGAAAATTCAAGGCAGCAGAATGTTGAAGCAGTGGCCTGGCTATTGTTGGGGGCTTTTAGCCAGATTTATGTTGTGAATCAAGAGCAAAGACCTCAGCAGGATGATTTAAATCATTGTGAGTTTGGCCAGAAAGGAAGCTCCAGTAAAGATGTGGACTGTAAAGAGAGAGCTGAGATCTCCATTGCTGAGAAGGGACAGAATAAAAATGATGGCTTGCAGGCATCACAGAAAGAGGCAGCTGGTCCCCACATTTTGTTGTCACAAAACTGCAAAAGTGAAAGACTTCGCTTGGAGGAGAAAGCCTCAGAGCACCATGTTCCAGAATGGAGACAGCATAGAGAATCTGTTTCTCAGAATCAGGTTTAGAGTGCCCAATGATCTAGGCACTTGACACCTACAGCCAAGAGAGAGGAGAGCCTGACTACTGCTCCAACTGGCAGCAATCCCTTGGCATTATCTATGTGGTGCAAGGGTTTTGAGATTAAAAAGGCTTCCATCCCTATTTCAGAAAGCCTGGGAGGCCAGGCAGTGTGCCCCTGAGAGGGCAGTGTGTAAATCTGTGAGTGTGAAGCCAAAAGTGCAATGGAGAACTCAGAAGTTTGGAAAAACTAGGAACATGGATCATCTAAGGAAACCTGCAACGAGGGAGCAAAGTCAGCCCAAGAGAGAAGCTGTGGGATTGGTAACCACCAGAAGTGCCATAGAGGGTGGAACCACACAAGTCCTTTGGAGCTCACAGTTTGCCACAGATTGTCTCAAATGGTGCACATGGAACTATAGGACTCAATGTTTGCCCTGCTAGATTTTGTACTTGCTTTGGTTCCAATGCTTTGTATTCCCTTTTGTAAGTTTTAGAATAGTAATGTTTATCTTGTACTTTTATATGTTGGAAGTGTTTAACCTTGTTTTCATTTGTACAGGGGATTACAGTTAAGAGTTTGCAAAATGTTAAGAATAAGCATGTATCCATATGTGTCTGGATGCCAAGTTGACAAGGGGTGGATTATTACGGTTCATACATTGTGTCAGCTTGAGAAGTCTGGAAGTTTAATTAAGTAACTCAGTAGCTCTACATCCTGGGGTGTAGAGCACAAGCAATTACCTGTTCATTGTGTCAATTTGAGAAAGTTAGAAGTTTAAGGGAGAGGCTCAACAGAGAGCCAGGGTTCTTACTTTGTAAATATCCTCATCGAGTGCAAAGGAAGGCAAGAGATTTGTGAATGCTGCACCCACGGTGGAGGAGGGGTGTCCTGTGTACAATATAAGAGAGGAGAAGAGGCTTGCTCTTCCCTGCTTTTACTCTGACTGCTTTTGCTCTGGTTGCTGCCTTGAAGTGTTGCCCCTGTGCCATACCACTCTGCCTTGGAACCAGCTGACTATGGACTGAAACCTCCAAAAACTGTAAGCTAAATAAACTTTTCCTTCCCAAATTTTGGGTGTCAGAAGTTTTGGCTCAGGAACTAGTAAAAAGTAGCCAAGACAGAGTCAAATGCAGGATCTCAGTCTAAAAAAATGGCCTTCCAGAATTATTTAATATAACATAATTTTTACCATAATACTCAACATTACTAGATGACAAATAAAATACTCCACTTTTAACACATGAATTGTAAACATTTAATGGATGAAAACTATTTTCAATAATACATTTTAAAAGGTGAAAGATTTATACAATCTGAAGAGAAACCAAAGTATCAATAATACATTTTATTACTTATTTGATTTTTTTCTTCCACAAAAGTATATCTTTGGATATTCGTTATTTTGAAAAGGAATTTTATGATGCATGATGGAAAGGACACTCTAAGGGCATCCCCAGTCAGAAGGATTTTGAAATCAGCAAATATGGAGTATCTTACTGGGTATAAGTATTATTGCTGTATTTTTAACTTCAGATAGTTCTTTACTATGAAGGAAATTCTGTGGGTTTAGCTATTAAATTGTCAACCCTGTATGAGATTTTGGTTTCAAAACCCTGAAGTTTTGGCTCTCTGTACATATATTTCATTATTTTTCAGATAGATAAATATTGCTATAACCTAAACCAGTGAAACTTTGAGAATAAATTATTGACTGTTTGCCTAAAAACACAAATGAATACATGATGCAGCAACATTTCCTGCCAAAGAATATAAACTCAAAGGAACTGGTTGCAGAATCTACTAAGTTTTAGAGAAATAGCAGGTCATCTCCATGCTTTACTGTAGTATTATGAGCATGAGAAAAAAAAAAATTTAAAAAGGGTCGGTGTGAAGGAAATCAATGAGAGCTGAGAGAATAATTGCTCTACTTGTATTTTAATAATTTTCTAGTAGCCATTCATCTCTCCTATCCTAATATGTTTTTTAAAAAGTATTGGTTTCTCAATAAGTTAGAAAAGGAATATGGGTGATGTTAATCTTTTTTTTTTTTTTTGAGACTGACTTACCTCACTTTTTTCTTATTTTAGCGAAGAAAAAACAGAAAAAAAGACATATAAAACAAAAACAACAAGCAAAAGAGACAAACGACTAGGGTAAATACACAACAGTAACATTGCAGGTTTACAAAATAGGATGATAGAAACTTGACAATGGTTGCAGTATTGTGTATCATTGTCTTTAAAATGGTTGCTTACATTAACAGATATAGACATGTAAAATTAATCTAATCATATGAGTATTAATTGTTCTTTCTCAATAATGAATAGATTCAACAGTGTGTTCATTTTAGTTATCTTACATATACATACATACAGGTTTATATCTTTTCCTCTTTCCTTTTCTCTTCCACCTTTTCCCTTCGCAATTACTTTTGCTCTTTAAGCTGTTTTTTACCCTTATGTAGTACTTATTATAGATTTTGGATCATATATACTTTTCCGTTTCTTACACTAGGGAGACAATACGGTATTTACACACGTGGGTTTGATTTATCTCACTTATGAGTATGGTCTCTAGTCGTGACCATTTACTTACAAAAGTCTCAATGCAATCTTTCTTAATAGCTGAGTAGTACTCCATTGTATAAAAATACCACATCTTTTTTATCCATTCTTTGATTGATGGGCACTTGGGTTGTTTCGAAGATCTGGCTATTACAAATTAGGTTGCTTTAAATATAGGTGCACAGATATCACTGTGGTATGATGTTTTCAATTCTTCTGGGAAAATGCCCAGAAGTGTTAATCTTTATGTCAGAAAACAATTTTAAAAGATTCTTCAGACCTAGATCTACTTCTTGTAGAGTAATATGTTGCTATACACAAATCGGACTTTTACTGTTATTGTGGGAATTCTTTCTTAGAAATAAAACTATATTGAAAAAAAAGTTGCTTAACAGAAACATTCTTTTTTAAATGTGACATCACAGTGAGCATGTTAGTGGTCAAATAAAAATATCCAGGAGATGACAAATCATCAGACAACTTTTCAGAACAGGTCATGGTGGTTATGATCAGTTTTTATGAAAACAAAGCAAAACAAAACAGAATTAGACCTATCTTTCACAGAGTTCCTATACACTTTAGATTATTGAAACTTAAAAAGTAAATCAGCTAGAAAAATACAAAAAGATCTGTGCATTTATAGCTTACATCCATTTCTAATTTGTTACATATCTAGGTATACATGCATATTTTTCTGATATATTTTCAAAAGCTCATCAGTAAAACCTATAGTGGAAGAACCTTACTCTCCCTGCCACCTCCAACAATTTTCCTTAGCACACTAATGGAAAATAACATAGTAAAATGTATTAAAGAATGCTGTCAACTATTAATGCATTGTTTTTTCTCTTTTGGCAGATTTATATATATAAAACACCATGCATAAATCCTACTTGGAAGACCAGAATAGCTGATTATATTTAAAGTGGATGATTACATTTATTGTGCATTAGTTTTCTGTTAATATATTTAATTAAATTTAAAAAAGAGACTTAGAGTGAAGTCTGCAAATTAAGCCTCAATACAACTGTTCTTGGTTTCCTATAAGAGAGCAAATGCTTGTGTGAGTGCTAGGGAAATATTTTTACATATTTCATTAAAATCATGGCAAACATGAGCAATATTGAAGATAAAATGTCTTACCAGATGCTTGTACACAAAAAAATGCTACCATTTAATACTTCTCTGGGTCATGACTAAAATAGAAGATATTTTTTTCTTGATACTAAGTGCAATTAATTTATTGTGAAAGTATCTTTTCTTGCTCAAAACCTGAAATTCTTGTTGTTTTTGTAATTAATGTTACACAAAAATAAACAGGTTATAAATCTTCCTTAGATTCAAAATAAAACCTCATGTGCTTCCATCCAATTCATTGTGTTTGTGCCAATAAATTATTTAAAATACATATGAGCAACTGTATAAGAAACTTAAAATGACAGTGTGAATACAAAATGTACTCAAATATGAGGCAGTATTTTGGGGAGCACATAAAATTCCTTTGCTCCAAAAAAATAAGCTTAATTTTACAGTTTTTGTATTTCATCAAAATAATATTAAATATTAATGATAAAAGATCACATTAAAATTATACAGACTTATAAAAAGCATTTACTTTTTACTTTTCATCATAATGGAAAATAAATACTTTGTTCAATTGCTCAGATATGCCAAGCATCTTCACCATATTTATGGTAAATTGATTAATTTAACTCATATAAAAATTTCATGTAAACTGCTCCATTTGCTGATGGGGAAAATAAAGCACAATAACAAGTTCTTTCCCTAAAATGATATGATCTTGCATTAGTGGTTCCAAGATTGAAATCAGCAAGTTTGTCAGAGGGCAAATTCTTTTTTTTTTTTTTTTAATTTGAGCGAAGAAAAACAAAACAAACAAAAACAACAGCAACAACAACAAAAAAAAGACGACATATATAGTAAAAACAACAAGCAAAAGAGACAAGCAAATGATTAGAGTAAATACACAACATTGCAGGTTTACACAACCGGTAGATAGAAGCTTGACAATGGTTGCAATATTGCGCATCGCTATCTTTAAAATGGTTTCTTACATTATCAGATATAGACATGCTAGATTGATCTAATCATATGAGTATTAATTGTTCTTTCTCAATAACGAATACATTCAGCAGTGTTCTTTTTAGTTATCTTACATATACATATATACAGGTTTATATCTTTT
>RJWM01035256.1:0-19082 GCA_004363535.1 Dasyprocta punctata
GAAGGAACACAGCTGTCACATTTTTCTAAGGCAGTCAGGTGTCCTGATCCCTCACACACCTGACTTCCTACAGTGCTCAAGGAGGTTTCATAAAGCCTGGCCCAGGGAATCCGATGACCCTTGGAAAGGTGATAGCGCCCTGTGACGCCTGGTGACAGAGGACTCCAGTGGGCCGTGCACCTGCCAGTGAGCACATGCTCGTGTGCCCGTGCTCTTGTCTGCCACGTGCAACCACCCCATCCCTGTCCCTGTGCGGGTGAGAGTGGTTTGCGAGCAGGCGGACTTCCTACTGGGGTTCCATGGCTGCACAGGCGGGGAGAAGAGCGCTGTAAGCCACACCTCACAAGAAATGCATCCTGCCTTGTGGCACACTGGTCCTCCAAGCTGATGCTACAAGGGCTGAGGGAAGGTGTCCTGTAGGTTCCAAAACACCCAGGACACCCTGTGAATTTGGGGGAGAGACAGGGTGAGAAGGGGGACCTGGAAAGGATAGACCTGTTCTCTGAGCGCCAGGCTCATGGCAGGGATGGTTCCAGCACCCACTGGGGCAGAGATGATGCCAGGCAAGTGGTTGAAGTTAGCCTGGGAGCAAGAGACGAGGAGAAGGACGTGGAGGGCCTGTGTCCCAGAAGGCATAGCACGGCTGCCACGGGCAGGCGAGGACAATGTGGGCTGGACACCTGGCTTGGGAGTAGAGAAGGGAGTAGAGAGACTAACATCTTTGCCTCTGGAATGTGGGGCTCCCAGGCTCCCCTAAACCTCCCCATGGGCCTGTGCTCTGTCTGGCCTCAGTCCCTCTCTTACCAGGTGCTCTCCAAGCACAAAACTCCCTCCTTCCAGGGATCAAGCTGCCCCATCGTTCCAGCCTTACTGCTCCTGTCTTTCTCTTTCTCTTTCCAGCCTTATTGCTCTCTGTCTCCAAGCTCATCTCCAGCATCCTGGATCCCCAAATCTGCCACTTGGGAGCTGCATCAGGAAATGTACTGGGTCTGGGGTGCTTGGTGGACCTGGATATCTAGGGCACCTCTTCCTGGCCATCTGAGCTGCTCTTGCTGGGAGGACAGGACAGGGAAGCAGCCTTAGCCTGAGTCAGGGAGGACACTGGAGTCCTGGATAGCAGGAGTGACAGGTCAGTGGAGGAGCAGGAGATGCCGAGCAGAGAAAACAGTCCTAGGAAGTAACAAAGACCTAGTGTGTGTGTGTGTGTGTGTGTGTGTGTGTGTGTGTGTGTTAGGGGATTCTAGGGATTGAATCCAGCACCTTTTCACGAGCTAAACCCCCAGCCCTTTTTTATTTTGAGACAGTCTCACTAATCACTAAATTTCTCAGGCTTTAAACTTTCCATTCTCCTCCCTGGGTCAATCAAAACTAGTCTTTAAATCTGTTCGGTTTAGTTCTTGTTTTTATAGTACTGTGGACTGAACTGAACACAGGGCCTTCGCACTGAGCTACATCCCTAGCCCTATTTATTTATCTATTTATTTATTGGGAGAAGGTCTTGCCAAGTTGCTAAATTGCCCTGGCTGTGTTCAAACTTGCAATCTTCCTTTTAAAGATAACTATGCAAAATAACAACCTTTGTTAAGTTCTTGCCACCTTGTTTTGAAAGCCTAAATTGTTATCATTTTGGATTTTTTGTTATCATTGTTTACTCGTCTCTTTTGTTTCTTGTTTTTCTTGTATTTTTTGTTTTGTTTTGTTTTTCCCTCTTTAAAACAAACCTGCAATCCTCGGGCCTAAGCCTCCCAGAGTACCAGCATTACACGCATTGCACCACCACACCCAGATTCCCTATCCAATCTTATACCAACACTGAGGCCCAAAGAGGAGAGAGATGGTATCTCTGGAATGAACCCAGGCCTTTGACTTCTGCCCCAGACCCGGTCCCTCTTACTCCTCTCCCTGCCCCCAGGAGCAGACTTTGATCTGGGACTGCAGATGTAGTCTCTGTGCAGACGGACGGGAGCACTCAGTGCTACTTCATCCTCTCCTGTGACCACGTCCTCAGGAATGGAAGGCATTTTCCCCACCAGGTTCTCTTTCTGCTAGGTTACCCAGGTCCCCCCTGCAGCCTGCTCTGTCCCTTCAGCTCAGAACCAAACCAGCTCTAACCCCTTGCTCAGTTCTTTCTTTCCAATTTAACATGCCCTTCACTCCTGCTTGCCATCAATGGAAAATGTATTGGGCCAGGTGAGCATGATGGTGCATGCCTATAATCCCAGCACTCTGGGAGGCTGAGGCGGGAGGATTGCAAGTGCAAATCCAGTCTGGGCAGTTTTGCAACTTAGTGAAACCCTGTCTCGAAATAAAATATTGACAAAAGAGCTGGAGATGTAACTCATTTAGAAAGCCCTGAGTTCAATCCTCAGCACCACAAAAGGCGGAGATGGAGGGGACCCTGACCCAGTTACTCCTCCACAACCCCAGCACCAAGCTGCTCACCTCCACCTGCTCATGCCGCTCATCATCTCTTCCCCCTGCTTGCCCCTGCTTTCCATGACAACTCTCTGGAGCTTGGAGAGATCCTGTCAGGAGGAAGTGACCCTTTACAATCAACTAGTTCTCTCTAGGGGTCTCCAGGGCCCCCCCCCATGCTAACCCTCCAGAGATAGGGCCATTGTCAGAGTGAAGGTGGGGGAGAGCCTGGGGGGCCCTGAGCCTGACATGCAGCCCAGACTCACTTTAGCTATGTTAATTTCCTGTGGTTGCCAAAAGAAATCGCTCAAAACTGGATCAGTGCGGGGTGTGGTGGTACATCCTCTTATAATTCCAGCACTCTGAGAGACTGAGACAGGAGGATCTCAAGTTGGAGCCCAGACTGGGTAACTTAGTGGCTTAGGGAGTTCTTGTCTCAAAATGTTCAAAAGGGGAGTGGTTGAGGAATGTAGCTAAGTACAAAGGTCTTGGCCCCAGTAGTAGAAAAAGTACAAACAAAAAGAATGAACCTTGACCTAGGCTTCCTGAATGCTGATTTTGGGGTACTGATGGCCAGAAAGTTCCCTGAGAAGTAGTAGAGAGGTCCAGGGCGGGGGCCTATCCATGGAGTTGGATTCACAGGAAGTAGGAGGGTCTCAAAGCAGTGTGGGTAG
This sequence comes from Dasyprocta punctata, assembly GCA_004363535.1. NCBI lineage: Eukaryota > Metazoa > Chordata > Mammalia > Rodentia > Dasyproctidae > Dasyprocta > Dasyprocta punctata. Next base: position 3,090 of record RJWM01035256.1, read on the forward strand.
GACTCACCTTGCTAAGAGCAGAACTAGCCTAGGACAGAGGTGGGGAGAGGCAGGGCAGTCTCAAACCTCTTCTTCAATCTCCTATGTCCTTCAAGGGCTTCCGCCAGGAATCCTTTCCAGTGTCCCTGCTGAGCCACCCTGTCCTCTTCAGGCTGGACCTGCATCCATTCTGCCTCAGTGTGCATCGTGTCTCCCATGGCCCTGCTCTGACACAGATGTCAGGGCTCACGCTCAACCCCAGGAGGGCAGAGGTGGCCCCCGTGCAAGTCGCCGGTGCCACTCATAAGCCTAGCAGAGTGGAGAGGTGTCTCTTCTGCCCTGTGGAGCTCTGGGCTTCCTGAGAACAGGGCCGAATTGAGTTTCCTGCTTTACCTGCTTGCTCCACTGCATTAGCACTGCAGCGTGGGGCTGGGCTGGAGGCGGTGGGGCTGGATCCAGGCAGCAGGGTCCAAAGGCTGCAGAGCCCCCTGCTTTGGAGCCCTGGTCAGGGAGACCGAGAGCCTTCTGTTCCCCATCATCCCTGACACTGCTCATTTGCCCCACAGAGACAATGAAATGAGAAGGGACAGGACGTCCCAGAGGACTTGCAGTGGAGAGGGAAGGCTGAGGGTCACGATGGGGAGGGAGAGGACAGAAGTAACAATCCAGTGGCCATCTGCTCCAGGAAAACAGGACCTGATTTGGGGGAGGGTAGCACTGGGGATGGAACCTAGGGTCTTCACCCTGAGCTGCACCTCCAGCCTTTAAAATATATATATAAATATACATATAATATATATTTTAAACTTTGAGACAGAACCTTGCTAAGTCACTAACCTTCCTAGGCTAGACTCTTTATTATTATTATTATTTATTTATTTTTGTGTGTGTGTGTGCGTGTGTGGCACCGGGGATCGAACTCATAACCTCGTGCCTGCCAGACAGGCACTTAAGCCACTGAGCCAAACTCCCGGCCCTAGTTTTTTGAGGCAGGGTCACACTATGTAGCTCAGACCGGCCTTGAGCTCGAGTTGTAGCCCAAGCCGGCCTCGAGCCCGGCCTCGAACTCACAACGCTCCTCCTACCTCAGCCTCCTGAGTGCTAGGATTAAAGGCGTGCGCCACCATCCCTTGTTTAGACTCCATATTGATAAGCCTCCTGCCTCAGCCTCCCAGCATGCTTTTTTCATCTTCTACCCAGTCTGCCAGGATGCTCAGTGCTGAAGGATGGGCCAGATTGGAATAACTAACCTTGTCCAGGATTTCCTGCATGTTTCTATTTCAAGATGAAGGTGACGGCCCCTCGCAGTGCTGGAGTACCGACAGTGTGACAGAAAAGAGACTTGACAGTGCTAGGCATGGTGTAGGTGCTCAACCAAATCCCTCTTGGTATTATCTGGATTTTGTAGATGAGGAAATGGAGGCACAAAGAGGAGGAATAATTTGCTCAAAGTCACACAGGGAGGAGGGAGATCTGGAAGGTAGCCCCACCTGGGCACAGCCCCGTCTAAGGAGCACATTCCCTGAAGCTGGGGCGGACGCCCTCTGGCCTCCCACACGCTGGCTGCTGACCCCTCATCTTTCCCTCCTCCATGACTTCCCATGAGCTCACCTCCCCTCCAAGAGTCATTTCCTTTCCTGCTGAGCTGTTGACCCCAGAGAGCAGGCCAGCAGCGAACGGGCTACCAGAACCGCAGCGTGGGTGCTTGTGGCCATGAGTGCCCAGTGGAGGGAATGGGATGGATGCGTGGGGCTTTTTTTTTTTTCCTCCCACCTAGTACAGGGATTGAATCGAGGGCCTTCATAATGAACTACATTCCCAGTCCTTTTTAGGGTTTTTGTTTGTTTGTTTGTTTTGTTTTGTTTTTTTGAGACAGGATCTTTCTAAGTTACTCGTTTGAGTTTAGGTTTGAATTTGTGGTCCTCTTGCTTCGACCTCCCAGAGGGCTGGGATTATAGGCCTGTACCACCTTGTCAAGCTGGCATAGGGCTTCTTGAATCTTCTTGGAGAGGGAGTGTTTTCAAACAGAAGGATTTGGGCTTCACATCACGCATCTTGTGCCCTCTTTCTCATAGTCCGTCTTGGGCAGGTGGGGCAGTCTCTCTGAGGCTCAGTTTCTTTGTCAGTAAATTGATGTGATGGTGGAAGCTCCTTCAGGAGTCACTTGGTGAGACTTTAGTGAGGGTTAAAGTGCTTTGCAGACTAAAGAAAAGGCCTGTTGCTGTGCCCAGGGGCACATGTCTATAATCACATCACTGTAAAAGAGGCTGAGACAGGAGGATTGCAAATTCAAGTTCAACCTGGGCAAATTAGTTACTTAGCAAGGCGCTATCTCAAAGAAATCAAAGAAAAAAAGGAGGGGAGGTTGTAGCTCAGTGTGAAGGCTCTGGGTTCAATTCCCTGTGGAACCGAAAAAGAAAAAAAGAAAAGAAAAAAAATTCTTCCAACATCGTGACTGCTGGTCCTGGGATGGTCCCATGAATCACCTAGTTTCCCTCTGTGCAGCCTGTCCCGGATCCCACGTGCAGAAAGTTAGGGTGACGGGTTACAGAGACCCAGCCTCCCAGGAGGGCAGCCAGCCATGGGCCCTCGGCAGTGGGCCCCCGTCCTGTTGCTGCTCCCCCCAGGCACTGGCCCCAACTTGCAAGGAGATAGAAGCTGACGTCCTCAATGGGCAGGAAGCTGGCATCCTAGGCAGAGGGTTAGCTTCACAGCTTGACAAGCCTGCTAAAGGCACGAGTTCCTATTGATGCAAACAGGACAGGTGCAACTCCTTCATTGTTCCTGCTGTGATTGCTGCATGACACCCAACCCAAATATGAGGGTGTGAAATAAGAACCTTTAGGCCATGTTCTCAGATTCCATGGGTCGGAGATTCAGAATGAGTGCTGGGGGGAATGCTTTTTCCTTGCCCCACGGTGTCTGGGACTTTAGCTGAGACAAGTCGAAGGCTATGGGTGACCCTATAGCTGGAGTCTGTAATCATCTGGAGGCTTGTTAAACCAGCATCCGGCCTATGCCAGGGTCGGTGGTGGCACATGCCTGTATTCCCAGCACTCAGTAGGCTAAGGCAGGAGGATTGTGGTGAGATGGAGGCCAGCCTGGGCTTTATAATGAGTTCAGACCAGTCTACATAGGGAGACCCTGTCTCAAAAAAGAAAGGAAACTCATCACAGCATGGTTGCATATGGTTGTACTCTGGAAAGCTGAGGCAGGAGGATCTCAAGTTTGAGCCCAGCATGGACATCTTAGTAAGGCTCTGTCTCAAAATGAAGTCTAAAAAAAAGAAAAAAAGAAAAAAAAAAGAGCTGGAGATACAGCTCATTGTGAAGGCCCTGTGTAATTCCAGTACAGAAACAAAAACAAGAAAAAAACTATATTAACTAAACAATCAAGTCTCAGATTTTCAGAATCAAGGATAGTGTTTCAAGTCTGAAGAAAAAGTACCTCTGTACTGACAAACCTTTTTTCTTCCTCTCTGTGCCAGGCTTCAGGGAACAGTGCCTCCCTTTTGCCTGAGCAAAATGCAAGGATGGTGCAGGGAGAATAAAAGTAGAGAATCACACAGAGGCGGAGGCCTGGGGGTGACCCTGGCTGTGCACACACCTGGCAACCAAAGTGTTAATGCCCTCATAGCTTGAAGGTCTCCTGTGTTTTGAGCCCAGGTGCTAGGAGAGGGCTCAGTCTGTGCCTGGGGGCTGCACAGAGGAGGTTAGGCAGGGAGGGGCAGCCCTGAGGTACAGGGGAAGGGCTGGAGGCTGGCTAGGGCTTTGAGCAAGCAAGAGTGATAAGCTGTGGAAGGCTGGGCCTCTTCTTTCCTACCTGGTCTTCCCATAGCCTCAGCAACTGAGGACACCAACCGGCTTAAAGCCAAGCTTCCTTCACTATCTTGGTGCACTCGAAACCTCTGGACCAATGTGGGATGTTCAAGCTTCCAGTTCCCTCCTAGTCCTCTACCTCTTTACCCCCAACCTGGTCCCTGGTTCACATTTCTGTCCATCTGTCTAAGTTGAAGTGACCACTGTGAACAATACCTTTTGGGTACCTTCATGATTTTGCAGTCCTCCAGTGCTTTAGTTATGGTTTAAATATAAAATGCCCCTCCATCCTCTCCCGTGGATTCATCTACTGAGGGGCCCAGAGCTGCATGTGCTATATGAGGTGGGCCTGATCAGAAGAGGCAGGTGACTGGGGTGTGACCTAGAAGAATGCATTATTGTCCCTGGCTCCTCCCTCTGTTTCCTGTCTGTTGTGGTGTTAGCTGCTTTCCTCCACCATGACTTTTATCCTGTCATTTCTGCCTTGTAGCCTACCAAGCATGGACTAACTCCTCTGAAACTGTGAACCAAATAAACCTTTCCTGCTTTAAATTGAGGATGCTTCATATTTTGTCACACTGATGGGAAAACTGATTACTACAGCCTTGCCTCTGCATTTGTCCTCATCCTCCCTCTTTGCCTCAATCACCTCTCACCTCCTCACCCTGCACTTTCTCTCTCTCTTTGATTCTCATTTCTCCCAGGGGCTACATCTGTTCTCCTCTCCTTTCCTCATCCCTACCCTGGCTTTTCCTATTGCTTTGACACTCAGAAGATGGTCCTGTGGCCACTGCAGGGAGTGGAGTCTGTGGCCAACACCCAACTCCCATTTCCTTTTCCCTGCAGCCATCCTTGGGCTGTGGGAAATTCAACATCAGCATCTCCCTCTCTGATCAGGAGGCATCCTTCACTACAGGATACGCTACCCAGGTTCTGTGTGCCTTCCTCCTTGAGGAACAGACTGTCTGCCCCTCCCTCTTCAATGCTGTCAAGGTCCTAAGCATTGGCTTCCTGTTGGCAGAAGCCTGTCAGGACATGAGTCCTGGGGGAAGGCTGGTGACTTATGCAGGTCACTCCTCACAAGCACATGTGTCTGCCCAAGACCCCATCTTCCTTTATCATGGTCACAGTGCTCATGCCTTTGACCTTGCTCATGCCTCTAACCTCTTTCTTGTAGCTACAGTGGTCTTTGACCACTTTTCCCTCAGCTCTGTTAGGTACCAATCAACTGGCATCAATGACCCCTCTGTTCCCACTGTTGACACCGAGGACATCTCCTCCCTTCAAGCTCAGGCTGCCCTCCCGGACTCTTGTCCCAGGCTGAGCTCAGCACCATTGCATTCTCCACTGTGAGCCAGAGTTCCCATGACAGTGAAATGGAGCAAGAATTGACTGATACAGACACAGAGAATGCAGACCTCCTTGATTCAGATGAGGAAGAAAACAGAAATGTGAGGCCATATTTGACTAGTCAAAATGTGAAATGGCCACACAACCAAATGGAATGATCCAATGTTAGTAGTAGGCCTGAAAATACAGTGACAGTCTTGGCAGGGGTGAAATGTATTGGACAGAATGCCCGTACTGCCATTCAACAATGGTAATTTTAACAAATGAAATGCTACAAGTTGCTGTGAAATACACAAAGGTTGAAATGCAAGTAAAACATTCTGTATGCACCCACAGCCATAGTAAAAAATATATTTATTGTGACACGTCACTAGCTGCACTGAAAGCAATCATAGGTCTGCTATACTTAGTATGGATTTCTCAAGGTGATCACAGGAATATAAAAGACTTATGGAAAAGCTATGGGTCAAAATATGGCATAAAAATTTATACTCTTATAAATGCAAAAACTTACTATTCTTTCAGTTTAGACATTTATCCTGGAACTCAGCCATCAGGTCTTTATTCATATAGTAATAAACCAAATGATGCGGTGAATAAACTTGTTGCCCCCTGTCTTGGTTACTTTTTGCTCGTTGCCGAGACAAAATACCTGACACCCAAAATTAGGGAAGGAAAGGTTTATTCTTACAGTTTCTCAGGAGTTTCAGTCCATAAAGTTGGCTCCAAGGCGGCATGGGGTGAGGGGGCTACAGTTCATGGCGGCTGCAAGTCACGCTGGCAAGAGAAAGAGAAAGAGGTGGAAGCAGAAGCGAACAAGAGGAAGACGCGCCTTCCGTTACGCTGTATGTCAGCTCCAACCCTGGGCGGGCACAGCGTTTACATTGTCAATCAACAAACCAATAACAAACCAATAACTCAGCCCCATCAAAATTATACGAGGACTTGGGGGGACATAGCATACCCCATACACCCCCATCTCACAAACTAATCAGAATGTGACACTTGACAATTGTTTTACCCATTTCCAGGTGATGTGACATTTGCTAACAGAGCATAAGTTGACCAGCGCAGAAACTGTACACAGGAACAAAGCAGAAATTCCAAATGAGATGTTGCAATTTCAAAACAGAGAATTGTATGGTACAATCTTTGAATTTCAAAAAGATATAACATTGGCCTCAGATATGGCAAAGGAAAGCAAACTGGTCCTGCTTGATGAGATCTTGATAAGATTTTTGTGAGATAGAGAGACAAAGAAAGTAGAAAAGAGGCCTTTATTGAGGGCATGGGAGAGCTGAAGAAGAGATTTAAGCATTCTCAGTGAGAACAAAGAAGTGGAACTACTTTTATAAGGTCTGGCTGGGGGAGGAGTCTGGGAGGTGGGCAAAATGGCATATCAACAGCTGACTTACAAGAGCATCTGCATGTGCAAAACAGGAAACAGAAAGATATTCTGGGGACTGGGGGTGGAGCGCTTGGGTGGTTGTGCTGTCTTGGGATTGGAAAGGGCTTGGTGCATGTGCAAAAAGGGAGTGGGAGGTTTGTTTCTAGAACTGGAAGGAGAACATAGAAGTTACTCTTAGAGAGATAAGTTGCTTCTCTGGGCCTGGTATCAACTTGGACAGATGTCATGTTGGAGATAGCTAAGCCCCAGGCTGGCAGTCTGTCACTGCTGAAGTCAACATTTCACCATATTGGAAATACTGATAGGGAAACCTCTGACAAAAGGGAAGCCTGAAATGGAAACTTTCAACAACACAACCTAAAGTAGAGTAGATGTTGCTGAGTTATGCAGCAGCTATGATGTCACTTAAAACACAAAGCATTAGCCAATGGTTGTGTTTCACTCAATCCTAAACATGTATGGCAAAATTGTTTGATAGTTTACAAAGAAAATAACACGTGCAAAATATCATAGAGAAATTTTCTTAGAGGACTAGGACTGGAGCTCACAAGAGATCATTTGCAGCAGAGGAAAAACAAAATATTTCTGCTCAGGGAAGTACATAAAAAATTGTGGAGCACACTGGTGAGCTGACAGCTCAACAGACTGGTGCAGCAGCACAAAGACTTACTAGGGCAACAGGAAAACAAGATGTCAGTTGTGCCCTACAAGAAAGTACAGGAAAACGAAAACATATATACTATCAGTATAAGCAATACCTGTGTGGAACACACAGTTTTCATGTGTGAAAACTGCCCTGGGTGTGACATTTGAAGCAAAATTTATTTCTGGAATAGACTTTTGTTTGTTTACCCTGTGGTTCACTTAGTGTTTTTGAATTTTTGATGTTATCTTTTAGGTTTTGTAAGCAAGTAAACAGCTAATGTGAAAATGTTGATGTCTATTCTAAGTACCCATTACATATTTCATATTGTATTTTATTGACATCTTGTCACCCTGATAAGTGCATGTTGTATAGTATAACAGGAAGCTCCTGACTAAACCAGAATAGAAGAGAGGCAACAAGACTGCCACATAGGAAAGGAAAGCTAAGCACATGTGCTGTCAGTGTGAGTGAGATGTGTGCACAGGACATGCAGTTGTCTTGTGTGAACATTGCCTTGGATGTGACATTTGAAGCAAAGCTTATTTTTGTGGTAGAGTTCCATTGGTATTTTCATTGCAGTTCATATAGGAATTTATTTCTGATGTCATCTTTTATTTTTTTTAATATTTTATTAATAATAAAAGACAAGACAGAAGAGAATCCCCCATACTTGCTACATTGCCTGCTATAAAGAGATGCTTGGGTTGCTGCCCAGAGGCCTGGCCAAATCTACAAAACAAAAGTTGGTTGATGTTCCTTGGTTGCTATCAATCCAACCAGACCTCCGAAACAGCAGCTTGCTTACCGGGGGTGGGGGTGGAGGGGTGGGGGAGGTTGGGGTGGGGGGGGTGGGGGGGTGTTAGTGTTTGTCCCCGATTCCAAGCCCGTGCGCCCGTGCCGTGCGGGCCGGGCGGGGGTCCCGGAGGGGCCCTACTTGTTCTCCTCCAAGGTCCTGGGATCAGGACCTCAGAGGGCAGTCCATATTGCTTCCTGATCCATGCCTGTGCCGCGCGGGCCGGTGGGGGTCCCGCGAGGGGTCCTACTCGTTCTCCTCCAAGGTCCTGATATCAGGACCCCAGAGGGCAGTCCATATTGCTTCCTGATCCGTGCCTGCGCCGCGCGGGCTGGGCGGGGGTCCCGGAGGGGCCCTACTCATTCTCCTCCTGATATCATCTTTTAGGTTTAATAGGGAAGTACACAACTGATGTAAAAACATTGATGTCTACTCTAAATGCACAATATGTGTTAAGAATTTAATAATTTATTTTATTAATATTTTCTGTCCCTGTTAACTACACACTGTATAATGTAATATAATATAATTAATATAATGTAAGCCTCCTAACAAAGAAGACATTGAGATATCAAGTATGCCTGACAAAAACACCAGGAAAAAAAAAGAGCCAAGAAAGAAGACATACGCAGTCGGTATAAGCAACGCATGGGTATGGAATGTTCTGTTCTCTTGTGTGCGGTCTGCCTTACGTGTTATAACTGAAGTAAAGATTATTTTTATAGAGCACTATTGGTATTTTCATTGTAATTCATATGGGAATTTATTTCTGATGTTCCTTTTTAGACTTTGTACACCAAAAATCAGTCAATGTTGAAAATTTCAATGGTTTTTTAATAAATAATAAATAGTAAAACCTCAATACTTTACTTTTGTGATTTTTTCCTGTTAAGTACTCATTTTTAATACAATAAAACTTATAAAATTAAAATTAATAATTCATCAAAAGAAATATTCTAAAGAATAAACGTGAGTCTGAAAGACCCGTGTTTATGTGTCTTGATGATGAAAGTAGCCTTCGGCTCCAAGGGTTACAGGTTAAAATGAGAAGGATGATACCAGATATTTTGAAATAATTGTCCTGGGCCACAATGATTAATGATAAGAATAGTGTCACTCTGAGGTTGGACACACGGCTGCTGGGCAGATGTCCTTGTGGAAGGACTTTTTGTGTAGGATCTCAATGGCCCCTGTGAGACCCTGTGGTTCAGGCAGGGTCTTTTGTGACAGTCACTGCCAGGCAAACACGTGTAAGAATCCTTCCTTCATAGCCTCCTGGGTTCATTTCCGTTGTTGTTCCAGTTACTGTTTTTAGGATTGGCCCAAGTGACCCCACTTTTAGTCTGACAACTCTTGTATTTCTCTCACATGGTAAACAAATAAGGACAAGCATTTCAGGTCGTGTTGAGGACTATGAACAAAGGAAGCACGCAGAGAGGCAGGGGGCGGATGACCTTGAAGGTGGCTCTCTGAAGGGCCAGAGGTCGTGTGGGCAGCAGAGTCCCTGACAACGGAAAGCTGTGTGCTCAGAAGCCAGAGGGGCAGGAGCACTGTACCAAGAATGAGAATGCACTTTCTTTTATTCTTTAACGTTTTAAATGTTTTTGTTTTGTGAAACAGGGTCTTACAGTGTAGTTCAGACTGGCCTTGCACTCACTGTATGGTGGAGGCTAGCCTCACACACTCCAGAGGATTCTCTTGCCTCAGCCTCTCCAGCACTGCCAGTGCCCCCAGCTGGCTGAGGCCCGCCCTGTGCTGGAGCAGGCTCCTCCCTGGCAACCTGGGCTCAGCCCAGGACAGGCAGACAGCAGCCAGGGAGAAGCACCCCACCTAGCGGACAAGCGGGGAGCAGCAGCCTCAGGCTCCAGGGGACCCTGTGATGAGCTGCAGAGGGCGCTGTCCTGCTACAAGGAGGCCCAGCCAGCTGGGACACCTGGCTGTCCAGACCCTTAGATTTACAACCCACAGCAAGTTCTCTGGTTTCCTGCATCTCAGACTGGGACACCATGGAGGATCACGTGACACAACGCACCGAAAGCACCCAGCATGCACTGGGTCTCTGTCAGTGTCAGTTTCCTTCCCTGGATGTGGGCAAGAAGGGCCAGGCCAGAGCAATCGGCCCCACGGGTTCTGCAAGGGCCTCTGGGTTTGGAGCCAGGGCCGTGGCTCTCACAATGGGCTGGAACCGTCCCTCGGCCGGGGTTCTCATGCTCTGGGACTCTTGCCTGAGCCTGTTCCACAGAGAGCAGGGGCCTGGGACAAGGTTTTGGAGGTGACTTCTACTTGATTTTTGTATCCATTTAGTGGTATGTTGGAGAAACCCCTTCGGGGCCAGAGCCTGGCTCTGGAACCATAGCTGTGATCATGAGGTTCTTCAAATTTGTTAAGCACATTTGGAGAGAGATGATCACTTCAGATAGGATTCACATATTGCCTGGGCCTCATGGTGCTGAGTCGAAAATCCTGGTCATGACCACCATGCTGTCCCTGTCCTCTGAGCTCTTGTGATCAGGAAAGATAGGGCAGGAGCAGGACAGGTGATAAAAAAGACAGTGCAAAGGTCCTGAGTTCAATCCCCACTATTACACAAAAAGAAAAATAAATAATAAACTGGACAAGGGCGAGGCTTTGGAGAAGGAGACTGAGGAGGTCACTGCCCTCTTTGGTCTCTCTCCCCTTGACTGCCACCTCTGTCCCATTCTTCTCTCTCATCTGTGTCTTCTTTCTTAGGTTATCTTCTGGAGATTCCAAATGAAGCAGATCATCAAGGAACACAAGGGCTGGAAGAACCATGGGTTGATGGAGGTGGAGAAGACTCTCCCAGACTTGGAGGCTCGTAAGTGGCCAAGCCCCCGATTCCTGTGTGCTGGCCGGACCCACAGGCAGGACCCAGATGGGGCTGGGCCTCGAGGGCCGCTTGCTGCTGTGGCTGCCCCACATGGCCGTCCAGTCAGCGTCCACCATCATGATCTCTGCCCTGTAACCCAGCAGGCAAATGTGCCATGGGAATGTGAGGCCCTTCTACCCCAACCCCTCCACTCCCTGGTCCTGTGCTCTTCTGTCCCCAGATGCTGAGGATATAGCTGTGAACAAGGATTGTCCAGGCCTGGGGACCACAGATGTGACCATAGGCACTGTTGGTTCTGTGTCCTGAGGCGTGTGGTGCAGGAGGCAGAGGGGGCTGTGTGCGGCCAGGGAAAGGAAGCTCAAATACACCTGGGAGTCACTCAAGGCCAAGCTATCAGAAGAGGGGTGAAGCCCAGACCTGAAGAAGTCACTTGGCTGGCTGCTTTGTTAGGGGAGGTGGAAGGAAAGGGAGGGGCATTTCCTGAAGAGGATCTGCAGGGGTGTGCGGAGCTGGCACGTGGTACAGGCGGGAGCAAGCCTGGTGCCCAGGGCCTGCTGAGACCAGGCGGGATGGATGAGACCAAGTTGTGGAATTTGAACTTCACCCTAAGAGCAATGGGAGCCATGGAAGATACTGGAGCCAAGGAGTAGCTTGATTGGATTTGACTGAGAAATCACACACACTTATACTGTACAGGGTTAGAAAGAGTGAAAAATGGTCACTATTCTCTTACATGGTGATACATGGCTTAAATTCCAGAAACCTGGAATGCTGAGGCAGGAGGATCTCAAATTTGAGCAGGGGCTGAACAACTTAGCAAACATCTGTGTCAAAATAAAATTAAAGGGCTGGGCTTGTAGCTCAATAGGAAAGCATCCCTGGGTTCTAACCCCATTTAGCCCTCCCCACCCAGAAGTTAACATGACTGGGGTTGCAGCTGGCAGGGGACAAGGGACAATGGATGGGACCAACAGATCCACAGAGGCTTTATGCAGGTCAAGCTGAGAAAGGATGTCTGGGCCCTGCTGGGCACCACTGGGTAGAACAAGTGACTGGGTCTGAGTCCTGGCTAGGGGGTCATTGGGCCGTGTGGTGCGTGGGGTGAAGGTCACAGGGAGGAGAAGAGACAGAGGCCAAGGGGCTGCAGACAGTGCCTGGGCTGGAGAATGAGGAGGATCAGGAGACAGGGGGACACGTTTAGGGGCCCAGGACAAGAGAGACTGAGGTGTTGGTAGGACATCTGCATGGAGACACTGTGATATAAGGGCCTAAGGTCAGGACAGAGCTCCGGGCTGGTGACCAGGTTGGAACTTGTTCTGTCCTCCTGCATGTTAACTTTCCGTGCAACTGGGCTGGGACTCACAGGTGGTCCAACCTGGTCCCTGTCTTCCAAGGGTTGCATTCTGGTGGAGAAAGGAGCCGAGTCCTTGGCTCAAATCTGAGCGTGTATGAAACATGGTATAGCCCGGGGTAGTGGTGCACGCCTGTGATTGCTGCACTGAAGGAAGTTGAGGCAGGAGGATGGCAAGTTTGAGCCCAGCCTGGGCAATTTAGGGAGAATTTGTGTCAAAATTTAAAAATCAAATATAAAGGGCTGTGGATAATGGGAAGGCCCAGGGTTCAATCCCCAGTGTCACAAAAGATGGAAGAATAAAGATAGGATGGAGCAAAGGCAGGGGTAGCTGATGAGCCCCTGGTGCAGGCAGAGAAGGCTTCCTTGAGGTGGCAGTTCCAGCTGGTTTGGTGGATAGGGAGGGATGAACAGAGTCCTCTGGGGTTTACCTGTGGGTGTTTCCCCCTGTTGCATCCACATGCACACCCTCTCTCTTACGGTTCTCTGTGAGCTCCGCCTGCATCTCCCCCTGAGTGAGGACTCAGTCCCTGACACACCCCCGAGGCCCAACTGCTGCGCCAGGTGTCCTGGTGCCATGGGCCCTGCGGCAGCAGTGGGGGTGGCAGGAGAGGCACAGAAGGCCCCGTGTCCTGGCCCACTCCTGCCTGTTGGCTGAACCATGCTGAGTCTGAGTTGGGACACCCCAAGATTCCTCTAAGGGCCCCCACATCCTCAGAAAGCCCCAGCCTCCACTTAGCAAAATAAAAATGTGAAAAAAAATATAAGGAAAAACTAAAGGTTGAGCACGTGGCTTAGTGCAAAGACTCTGGGTTTGATCCCTTGTTTCCCCACCACCACCTTGCCCCAAGAAAAATCTATTTGCAGCACTTATGAGAAATCGTCCTCCCAGGAGGCCTGGCTGGAAAAGCCCACTCCCAAGCCCCACCACCTCACCTCACCTCAATACCTCTCTCGGCTTCATCCTTGGGCTTGGCCTGGCAGGGTCCTCAGTCTGGAGGGGCTCTGGGGGCTGCAGGAGGAGCATCTGCTGGGAAGAGACTCTGGGCCCTCTGCCGCACCTGTGGTGTCTGGAGGCCACCTTGGTTCTGCTCAAGGACCCACTATGGCCAGGACTGGGCTGGGTGGCACTGGGCTGGGGAGGCCAGATGGGGTGCAGCTGATCAGTGGGGCACAGGGGTCCTGCCTGGCCCAGAGGAGCAATTGTGCTGTGGGAGACCATGGCGATTAGGAGGGAGTTTGGAAGGGCAGCCAGAGGGGATGCCCAGGAAACACAAGTTAAATGGACTTAGCTACCTGACCACGGGAAGGTGCAGAGGGGTCTCCCCAAGGAAGAGCAGGGGTATTTCACCACATGGTAAAATTCAGGGATTTGAGGGTCTGCAGGCCTTGGGGGTGGCACAGGCAGCCGTTTCCCAGGGAAGGGGAAGAGAGGACAGGAAACAGGACAGGAGGGAGGCGGCCTGAGGGAGGAGAGACAGGAGCATAGGAGGGGGGACATGGGAGAGTGAGCGGGGGTGGGGGGCGGGGGGATGCAGACAGCTGAGCTGTGCTGGGTGACACCCAGGAGGTCACCTGTGAGCAGTGCCACTGGGCTGGGCACAGCCGGGTGCAGCAGGCAGGAGCAGCAGGGGCGGTTTGTGGAAGGCGTGGTTCACTTCCCCACCTCGGGCCTGGGGTTTTGACCCCACAGTGGCATCAGGGCAGCTTTTCTGGAGCCGGCGTCCCCACACCCAGTGCCTGTGAAAACTGCTGTACAGAGTCTTTTTTCTCCCATTTACTACTGGGTTTGAACCTAGGAACTTTGACTGAGCCACATCCTCAGACCTCTCTTAATTTTTCATTTTGGGATAGGGTGTTGCTAAGTCAACAACTTACCCTGTCTGGGCTCAAACATGAGATTCTCCCACCTTAGCCTCCCCGAGTGCTGTTACCACAGGTGTGAACCACCACACCCAGCATTCTGAGCCTGTGGACTGCCTGCTACACCTCAGTACCCACAGACACAGTTCTGCCATCCAATTCTTATTCAGCTCCTACCCTGTCTGTAAGGATAGGGGTCTGTAGGCAGGGAAAAAATAGCATAAGCCCTTCATTAAAGAGATTAGTAGAAAATCTTATTAAAAGCAGCTTTTGCCTCTGCAGTTAAATTCACTGGATAATCTTGTTTTGTTTTGTTTTACTTTTTTTTTTTTCCTTTGAGACAGGGTCTTGCTCTGTAGTTCTGGCTGGCCTTGAACTCACTGTGTAGCCCAGGCTGGCCTGAACTATCAGCAATCCTCCTGCCTCAACCTCCTGAGTACTGGGATTACAGGCATATGCCACCACGCCTAGCCCAAACTCAGTATCCTGAGCATGCTAGGCAGGTGCACTACCACTGAGCTCTGTCCTGCAGCCCTAGTTTTTCTTTTTTTTAGACATCTTGCTAAATTCCTGAGTTACCAAGGTTGGGTTGGAACTTGGAATTCTCCTGCTTCAGCCTCCAAGGGTGCTCTGATTGTCGAGAGCAGCTGAACCTGCAAATTGATCACACATGTGGAGGCAAAGCAAGCCCAGTCTGAGAACACAGAGTTCCAGAAGAAAACCACATGAACAAGCTGCTTCAGTCCAGAGAACACCAAGTGCTGAGACAATCCAAGCAATGGGTTGCTAGGCAAAGGGGCTGTCACATGACACCAACTTGCCAAATGTGTAAATAAATGGGCCACAGTGCTTGAGCAGTTCCTTCTCCTCCCATGTGGAGACAGGGCACCTCCTGATCCCAGCTTTCTGTGTCTTGTCTTCATTTCATCACATTCTTGCCACCTTTCACGGTCCTCACCCCAGGAAGTTTGAGAGCCACTGATCACAGGAAGGCACCCCCACACTTAGCTATGTAATTGATCTGAGTTAACAATTGTTCAGAGTTAACAATTTTATATGCATTGATTTGTGTCTTAGTTACTTTTCTCATTGCTGAGACAAAATACCTGACAGCCAGAGTTAAAGGAGAGGTTTATTTGAACTCACAGTTTGTAGAGGTTTCAGTCCGTACTCAGTTAGCTCCAAGGCAGGGTGGCATGGCAGAGGGGCACTGCAGAGAGAAACAGTCCATGGTGTGGCCGAGCAGGCAGAAGACAGCAAGGGAGTGAAGTTTCAAAGCAGTGGCAGCAACCTGCATCTCCCTTTTATCCCTTCCTCCCTGCCTGCCCTTTGGGTGGTGCCACCCACACGCAGAGCAGGCCTTCCCATTATCCACACCCAGAGTGTGCTAAATCAGTGGACTATTTAATAAGTACCCACTCTTAATTCCAGCATCACATCCTTACTCCCAGTATCACACACCCTAGATCCAGCCACTTTCACAAAGCCTCACCTATGACTGCATGAGGCTGTGGGGGGACATCTAGTACAAGCCACAGCAATTTGTTTGTGTATGGATTTACTTCCCTGCAATTTCGTGACACATGAAATTTACCATACCAACACCACAGTCAAGATCAGGAGCAGGTCTATTGCAGGGAATCTCAGGATTCCTTTTTATAATGATAGCCACCTTCCTCGTCTCCCCTCCCCAGCCTCTGGCAAGTATTACTGACCTGTTCTCCAGCTTTATAAAATTTTTTCTGATACTGAGGATTCAATCCATGACCTTTGACTGAGCTACATCCCCAACATTATTAAAAATTTTTATTTTAAGAAAGGGGCTCACAGAGCCAGGTGTGGTGGCACATGCCTTTAATCCCAGCACTCAGGAGGCTGAGGTAGGAGGAGCATTTCGAGTTCCAGGCCGACTTGGGGTACAATGTGAGCGTAAGGCC
>RJWM01035257.1:0-19085 GCA_004363535.1 Dasyprocta punctata
ACAGAGGTGCTTCTGGTCTCCGCCTTTGTTTATTTCATTCTTTTACTCTTTCCATGGGCTACAGTTCTCGTTTTAGATTCTTCTTGGGTCCAGAGGACCCATCTCCCTCTTTTTTCCTTCTCTCTG
This sequence comes from Dasyprocta punctata, assembly GCA_004363535.1. Taxonomy (NCBI): domain Eukaryota; kingdom Metazoa; phylum Chordata; class Mammalia; order Rodentia; family Dasyproctidae; genus Dasyprocta; species Dasyprocta punctata. Next base: position 127 of record RJWM01035257.1, read on the forward strand.
TTATTATATTAGTTTATATTCCAGCATTTTGATGGTATATTCAGGGAGCCTCCCTGTCACGGTGTCATCTGGGTGGCCATCTTGGAGGAAACTCTGCTTCTGCATTTCTTAACTGCTAAAGAGAGATCAGGTACTTTTTGTGGAGTCCTCAATGATCAAGAGTCCTCCTCAAAGAGCATCAGTACCAAGGATCTTTTTGGGTCTCAAATATTTAAAAGTTTTATGGATGAAATCATGCTGCAGGTCTAGGTCAGACCCAGCTCTTTATTTTCTTTTGCTTACGGTTCCCAAGAATAACTATAGAATGCACTAGGAGTACGACACTGCAAGACACAGAGGGATGGTCCCAACAGCCTGGAGTCTTTGAATCTTCCTTGAGAAATGTAAAGTTCTTGAGTGCTTTACATCAGTGATTCACAGGCACTCACAGAATAAGACCCGGGGCAGGTTGCTTTCTGAGAAGTTTTAGCTTTGGCACAAATGGAGGTCATAGGGTAGAGAATCCACTGGCCCCTAATGACTTTCTCAAGATTTGAGGTTACAGCTCCCAAAGAATTCTGAGCATTTGTTACCGTTTGGGGAATATTTATAAGTAATAAATGAACTTCACAATCTGTGTCACTGGACTCAGAAAACTTGGCAATAAGGGAACAGTGAGGCTGCTTTCTAAACAGTTCCTTTAATTATCCTGCACAAATATAATAAACTTGGTCCCTTGGATTTAGAGCCTTTGCTTTGGCACAAAGTCATACTGGGGTTGTGTAGTAGTGGGAATTTGCTTCAGGAAGCACAGAGAGGTGTGGTCACAACATAACCTTCCAGGTCCTGTTCCCAATTACCTACTTTCTCCATCACAGCCCCTACTCCTAGAGTTTGCAGCAATTCTTGATAGTGGTGTCAGTTGGGGAACAAACCTTCAATGCAAAAGTTTTGGGGTACATTTAGGATCTGAACTACAACCTCATTTACCCCAGTGCTTCCACGGAAATATGAAAATGGAAAAGGAAGTAGAAGAATCACCTAGAATGATTTTAAGGGAGGAACCAGACGTGACTTGCCATTCAATGCATTCCATTGCCCAGACTTTAGTTGTGCAGCTTTCAAACTGACTTCAAGCCTTTGAGATGTGATGTTTTTGTTATTTCTAAGAGAAAACAGTGAGGTGGCTTTTCTGACATATCTATATATAGCAGGAGTCAATTAGTATTGGATGATTATAATAATTTTATTTTACTTTATTTTATTTATTTATTTTTTTGCGGCACTGGGGCTTGAACTCATAACCTTGCGCCTGCCAGACAGGCTCTTAAGTCACTGAGCCAAACTCCTGGCCCTGGTTTTCTGAGGCAGGGTCGCACTGTGTAGCTCAGGCCAGCCTTGCGCTCACGTTGTAGCCCAAGCTGGCCCCTCGAACACACAACGTTCCTCCTACCTCAACCTCCCGAATGCTGCGATTAAAGGCGTGCGCCACCACGCCCGGCTTTATAATAATTTTAATTTCCTCTTCTTTATCCTAAGCCAAAAATGAAAATCTTATGCAGTTTTTTTCTTTCTCTTTTACTTCCTGATTTTCACTATTTGCCCATATATATGGAGAAAAGTTCCCTATTACTGATGAAAATAAGATACCTTTGTCCTGGGACAACTCCCGTATCCTCTCACCCACATTCCCTTAAATAAATTCAACTCTTCATAATTGCCACGTCCTTTACTTTCCCATAGTTTGGTGGCCATACCCAGTCCTCTTCCTTACACAACCCTTGAAAGAGGTACAATAAGCTCATAGATTTCATCTTAAAACGCTATTTCTTCGCACTAGTCTGCTGTTTAACAATAACAGAACTTACAAGTTTTATTCCTAGTAAATCCTTTATTTTATTGTTCTCAAAAATGTGTATAGTTCATGAGGTGTAACGCAGTAATTTTTTTGTGTGTGATAGTTGATTTAGCTGTTGGAAAAAAATATAGGCCTTGTATAACTAAGCAAGCCTGGGCAGTTCAGATGTGTGGTCTCCTTAATTAGCTACTTGAGATAATGACTTCATTTTTAATTTCAATATGTCTGACTACTGGTACAACTTGATAGTTAATCGAGGAAATGTACTATATCTATAAAGAGTTACCTCTTCTTATCTTTGAGATTATGTCTGAAGGTATACTCTTAGTAAGATTTTTTGAATGTCAATGAATATTTTTGTGAATCTTTATGGTACCAGAAAATTTTACCTCTATTCAAACATCACACACAGCAACATGTTAAACTTTAAAACAAAACTTATTCCTATCGTAGATTTAATGACAACATCATTATGTACACTTTTACTGTATTGGGCTCCAAGGTGAGAAGAAAAGACAATTTTCCTGCAGGCATCTTGGCTAAGCCTCATATGTGTGTAGATTACATACATATATATGTATACATATATGCATATATATATATAATCTAAAATTTGAGAAAATTATTTTTTCAATAAAAACCCAGAAATGCACCAAGACATCTCATTTTATTAACTTGGCAATGAGGAGTTTGTCAATCCTCTGTGTACAGTTATTCTAAAAATGTGACTATGAGTGAGTCTATTGATTTTATTTGATTGGCATAATCTTACATGCAGGGTTGCTCATTCATTTTGTTACGAAACATTCACATAAATATAAATATATGGATTTTTTCTGAATGATTTTTAAATCAACATCTAGATTTCACTTATAACTTATATATCCTCCAAGTGTAAGTGACTTTTACAAGTATTTCTTTATGGGATGACATTAATAAAATGTAAGCTAAAATTGAGCATTTTATGCTGTTGTTAAAATGGCAGTTTCCAATTGTGCAATAAATTCCCACTGCCATCGTATTACCCAGTGCTTTTTAGATGATTCTCACGAAAGTTCTTTATTTAGCCATTATAAATTCATAGCAAAATCAATTCCTTGTGTTTTGCTGAAGTTTTGATTTTTCTGTTTGCTGAAATCTTTTATCAGTGAGAAATATGTCATTTTGGATTTGAGCTATGTTATTCGGAGTTTTTCAGAGCCTAGATAGATTGACAGCTTGAGAGATAGATAGATAGATAGATAGATAGATAGATAGATAGATAGATAGATAAAGTAACTGATTTGGATCTTGAGTTCTGGAGACCCAGAACTTCCATGGTTTGTGTTCTCAAGCTGGAGACCCGGGAGAGTGGAAAGTGCAGCTGAATTTAAGCTGCAGGTCTGAGAAACAGGGAAGACAATGACAGAAACCACAGCTCAAGGAATGAGAACATCGGATGGGAGGAAGATGCAGCTCCAGAAGTGAGACAGAAAAAAGGGGCAAATTCTTTCTATCTGACTTTGGTTCTATTCAGGCCTCAAGGAATTGGATGAAACCCATCCACACTGGGACATGAAACTTATTCAACCCAGTGGTTCAATACCAACCTCATCTGGAAACACATTCACATATACATCTATAAGCAATATTTAATCTGGCACACCCGTGGTTCAGTTCAGTTGGTACCTAAAGTTTGCCATTGAAAGAACATCTTTATTTGCAATAAAATCCATTTTTACCCAATTTGAAATGTAATTAAAGTATGAAGTTGTCATGCTCTGTTATCTGGAAGACACAGTGAGTGCGGAAAATTTTGAGACCTTTTCAAAAGCCAGAATATAGCAAGAAAATAGCATAATTAATGTAACAAAATGTAACTTTTTAAAATGTGTCGAGTCATCATTTTCTCAGCTTACTGTGCTGATTTTTATGAGCTATTTAGTATTATTACATGTAAATAAAATGCTAAATTTAAAATCACTACTAAAGTTGTGTGATTTTTTTATATTGTGTAATGCCATGTGTAAATACATGGTGCTAAATCTCAGAATTGTGGGATTACTGCAAATATCACACATTTTAATTAACTTCTTGAAATGTGCACATTCCCCAAGCACTCTACCAGTGGCTCACCAATGCATATAGAAGGTTTGAAAGACAAATAAACTATTAGCTTGCTCATCTCCTTTTTCTTTAAATGCCATCATTTCAGCATTGTATGTTTGGTTGACTCCAAGAAAGTGATGGAAGTAAGAAAGGAAAACTTTCCTTTGTTATGTTTTTCCTTGAAGTTCATTGCTTTATTTCTGTGTCAAACACTCTAATCAAGATTTGCTTCAAGTCTTGCCCAATGCCTATGGATCTTCGCTTCTCCACAATCTGTACTCATGGTGCCACAAAAAATTGTATTTGACAGGAATGACAAGGAGTGGTGAATGGGCAAAGTGCACTTAGCACTTCACCTTACTGTACGTGTTGCATTGCCACAGAGGATTTTATTTATAACGTCAGTGACTAGCTATAACTGCAAAGGAAGCACAATAAAATATGAAGTTAGGTTTGGCACTCTTTCTGAATGCAGCTACACAAAATTAGTTCCTGAATGGAAGAGCTGAAACATAAATTGTGACCAGTTACATACAGGATATTAAGGGTGAGACTGGTATTCTGCTCGAACTGGAACAATCAAATATAGAAGGAGGGATAATTGAATAGTTCTGACTTCCTCTGAGTTAACAAGTTTTGTGAAAGAGGTTTTAGAAATTTCTGGAGGTAAATCTTTGCAAGCACTTAATATTTGGAGAATACTTCTAAAATAAAAATGATCGTAAATCTAATGGTTATAACAATATGTTCCTTTTAATTTACAATTTCTATTGTAAACAAATGGCACAGACTAAATGAATCTCTTTCCAAACAGTCTGCAAAAGTGGATTGTGTATGTCAACTGAAATTCAATTTTATATCCCATTTTCCTACAATGTGACATATTTGATAATAATTAATTTTCAGATTTCTCAGCTCTCTTTGGATTTCTACTAGGGTTGTGGAGAATATATTTTTCTGAACTATGAAAGCAATGTGGATTTCTATGACTTTACTTTTCTCCTCAGACATCCTCCTTTTTGTCTAATAATCAGTCATATTTTCTCTCAGAGTGCTACTGCTTTCCTCATATTCTTACCTTACCAGTAAAAAGATTATTAGTTTTGTGGTCTCTTTGCCTTATTCTTACCACATCTGAGTGTACTCAAGACAATAGAAGTCTGTAACCAAGAAATGGAAGTCTGTGATTATATCTGCATTTCTGTCCTGCTTCTTCTGTAGACAGTCCTTCCTCCATGCTCGCCAAGGGTGAAAGCATCCTCCAAATTTACTCCACAGTTTGAGGAATAAACTTTTCACTTGCAGGCATTGCAATTCTTTAGGCAACATTGCAGAAAAATCTCAATGATCCAGCAGTAAATAAGAACTCTATTCCCTAGCATATTTTCTATTTGCATACAATTTCAAATGGATTCAATTTATATATCATAGGTCTTCTATATATTTTTATTAAGCTTATTGGCACAATTTAGATATACATAATGATAGTATTCATTATAGGGAATTTGTGCCTGTACATGGTATATCTTAGCTACTCTTTTTTCTCATTCCCTTTCCCTTCCCTTAACACCTCTTCTCCTCCTTGATTACAAAGTTTTGTTTCCATTTTATCCTTCTTTTCTCATATTTTCTTTTCCCTTCCTTCCTTTCTCCTTTTCCACTCTCTATTTTCCTTTCCTTTTGAAAGATTTTTCTTTCACAATATCTATTATATATTTTTTCTTATTTACACTTTCTGCTTCTCACATCAGAGAGATAATGTGGTATCTACACATATGTGTCTGAATTATTTCAGTTGAGTATGGTCTCAAGAGTCAGTCCATTTACTTAGAAATGTCTCAAGTTCATCCTTCTTTATGACTTATAGTCCATTGCATAAAACAAACAAACAAACAAAATATATCTTCTTTATCTATTCATTGGCTGATAGATATTTGGGTTGTTTCCAACATTTACCTATTACAAACTGTGCTGCTATAAACATGGATGTGCATATATTCTTGTGGTATTATGCTTTTAATTCTTGTGGAAATATATGGATAAGGGGAATAGTTGGGTCAGATGGGACTTCTGTTTCTAGTTTTCTGATAAATCTTCATGATACAACGGCTACTGTCAATGAATCAAACAATAGCAAATGTTAGCGGGTCTGTGGGGGAAAAACAACCCTTCTTCACTGTTGGTGAGAGTGTCGACTGGTGCAACCACTGTGGAAATCATGTGGAGATTCTTTTATATCTTTTACTTCAAGTCAAAATTTAGGATTAGTTTGAGTATTTACATGAACTTTTCTGTATTTTTATTCATTTCCTCATTTCTTAGAGTCATAATCGTGATATCATTTCTACACACACCAGAGAAAGATGTGTAGGCTACAATACATTAGAATGGTATGCAAGAAATTACGTAAAATATTTGCATACAAAATAGTTGTGTCTGGGGAAGTTACTCGTGATTCAATGAAATGGGAAAAATAATCACAGTTTTTGTTATTTTTTATTTTAAAAATAATCAGATAGTAATGGATACAGACAGTAAGAAAAACCAAAACTTTATTATTCTCCAAAATATAAATTTGAAAATGTTTTCTACAGACAACATTTTGTTTCATTTTTCAAGTGCAAAAAATAAAGAGTACAGTTTATTATGTAAAACATATATTAAATGACATAGTAGACATTTATTTTACAATACATAGAATTCCAGGTTAGATATATTTCATTACATCTATACTAAATTGAGATGTTTTATATTGAAATATAATCATAGCAGTACATTAAATGATTTACAGGTTGATGTCTTTATAGATAAACTTGAAATTTTATATCTTGCAATATATATGAAGTTCATTTTCTCCTGTTATGATTAAAATGAACAGAATTGTGAATTTAAGCTGCCATCCTTAATGTTTTTCATTGTTTCCCTTCAGAAGTATTTTTATCATAATCAGAGCTGTATAATGGCAATCCTATTTCCCTATGCATTATTTTGATTTTTTTCTTCTAAGAGAAAACACAATTCAAGCTTTACTGTCAAGGAACTTCATCCTTAGGACTCCTGACCAACACATGAGCTTTACATTCGTAATTCCATCATGTGCTTACTTTGTGATTCTCTTAGGCCTTCAAACAAAAGTTTAATTTATGTGAAAAGGTGTCAAAATATCTGTCCTCCAAATTGCATCCTGCATTGATATCAATAGCTTAACAGTCACCTAACTTTAGATGTATTTTGAATTGTTATATTTATTGTAAAATTACTTAACAGAATGACAGCACTTGTAATTAATTCTGTAAAATATTTACACACCACCTAATTTGTGGTTGTGCCCTGTTTCTGTAATGCTGCTCTACCACTGTGCCTTATTTCAATGAAAATCCCCAGCAAACACCCAGAACACACACATTTTGATAGTAAAGGGACCTTATGCTTTCAGGAGCTCATCCAAGCCCTTTGCAGTGATTTAACTGTTTCCAATCCATTATTTTTTATATGCCCTTTAAAATTTCCTCCAAAATAAAGATAGTATATTCAATTCAGTGTATCTATTTTATCTTAAAAATTCTTAACACAGTTTCTTATTTTCATATTCTTGAGCAATAATCATCACATTTAACTTGTTTATTTATTTTACTTTTATTTATTGAATCTGTCTTTACTGTTGTAACCAATGAGCTGTGTTCTTACAAGTATGTACTCCTCAAGTAGACAGTTTATTCACAAAACTTTATTGCCTCCCTATGTCTTTCAAGTTGATTAAATAAAAGAGGGTGCCTATTACTCTAGGAATCTTCATTCCGGACATACAATGTTGGGGTACGTTAGTTGATCCATCATAGAGGTCTTAGGTAGCAAGACAAAAATGAAAGAAAGATGCAATAGACAACTGATAAGGGACGGGGATATAACTCATCGGCATAAGCGCTTACCTGGTATGCGCAAGGTTCTGAGTTTGGTTCCTGGTTTAAAAAAAAAATTCAAACAAAATTTTTAAAAAAATGAAAAAAAAATTGAAAAAAAATTGAAAAATAAGCAGCTGATAAGAATATATTCAGATTTGGGCCCTTAAAATGAAACACAAATTGGAGCACTTCATCTGCATCTTACTGGTTTTAGTAAATGAAGACGGGATCCATTAATTCTCCTTTAAATTCAGCATCCAGAAGGAAAAGTTATGGAAAACACAATTGTTGGATGACAGTTTTGTGCTGTCTAATATTGCAAAACACTGAAAAAAGTTATGAAGAAATGTGAAAATATACTTCAGAGAAGATATTGAAGGCAGTAACAAACTGAATTGTACAGAATATTTAAGCCATGCCATTTTGAAAGATTTTATATCATTTTACAACATGATTTGATATATGACTTTTCTTTCAAAGTTGGCCCATAAAATTTCTTTCTAACTTTCTGGAGTAAATTTTTTCTATGGATGCACAAAATCATTGAATTACATAAAATTTTATTTGCTTCTCCTGAACTTTAGCTATAATTGATTCATGATCTATAATAATTTCATCTGAAACCAACCAGACCATCTATATTGGGAAATTTATTCAATCTAAAATATAGCCAAAGTATGCTTTTTCACCTAATCATCTTGAGGTCCAGGTCTTCATGAATCTTAGAATTATTTTAAGATTCCCAGTTTCTTGCTATGTGCTTCAACATGTACTACACCTTCTATCACATAACATACCAAAAAGTTAAATAATCACTGAACAGTATTTTGTTGTTTATCATTCTTGTTTTCAGACTGTTTCTAACTCAGCCTTACCTCGAACTGTTTTTTAAATCTCCTTTGAGGATAATTTTACAGTTTTCACTAATAGTTTAAGTAATTCTGATTTCCTTTTTTTTTCATTCAAAATTATGCCTTCTTATTTTGTTCTATCTTCTTCAAGAATCCAAGGAGTTTTGAATGTCAAAAGCATGATGATATTTACAATTAAGTCAACTTATTACTGTATTTTTTCAGTAAAATTATTTTCGTTGTTACACTTACTTTTCCAATGGTGCTCAATCTGGATCTTATTAACGCTCCTCCCAGCTCTTCTACATCTGTCTTAGTTACTTTTCTCTCCTTACTAAGACAAAATACCTGATGCCCAACATGAAGGAAGGAAAGGTTTATTTCTTACAGTTCTGGGAAGTTTCAGTCCAGCTGGCTGCAAGGCAGGGTGGTGTGACTGAGGGGCAGCCATTCATGGCCACCTCAAACAGCAAAGCCTGAACTGGGAAAGAAAGAGAGAGACACCTTCTTTCCGCCCTTATACTGTATGCGGGCTCCACACCTGGGCGGATACAGCACTCAAACCACCAATCCCAGCACCAGACAACAAGCCAATCAGGAACACCAGACTCAGATGATTACATGAGGTTTGAGGGGGGGCCATCTGAACACAACTCTAACATCAGAATCTTAAGTTTACAATTGAATTACCGCAGCTATTACTCCTAAAAAATCTAGAAACAGAAACAGAGTAGTAGAAAATATTTATTCTTATACAAACAATGCGATGCCATATTTAAGAATAAAAAGAAATGAGCTACTTATGTATACAGTAACATGTGTGAGTCTCGAAATATATTTAGTGAAATGAATCAATAATATATTTTGTGTTAAAAAGTAATCACATAAGTAGATATACTAATCTATGGAGACATCAATTTTATAATAATAATTGGAGAAAGGAAGAGATACACTATGAAAGACATAAGAAATTTTTAAACTGTTCTATACTTGGATAAGGCATCTAGCTGCAATATGTGATGTTCAATTCCTTTTTGCCATTTAACTTGCTTTAGGGGACTTTTCTAGTTAAAAGGAGTCATTACTATTTAAAGGGTGTTTTAGTTTCCCTCAATTTAAAAAATGAATAGTTTAAGGTACCTAAGGATTCACGGGGGTTCAGCCCATGGTTAACTGCCTCCAATTCCGCTATCTAATGGGACAAGCACATGTTGGAAAAATGGTGTTCCATTCATGGAAACATGAAAGCACAGAAAGGGAAGAGCACCAACAAGGAAATGGTTCAGAGAACTCATACATAATACTCAAAGTCATACTTTCATGACATATTCAGAAATACCCAGAAGTGTTATCTGCCAGTAGCTGGATCTGATTCAAAAGTCAATAACGTCGACATTTTGCCCTCACCACCAGAGTATTCTCAATTTATGTTAGCTGGGTATCATGCCAAACATCAAAACTTTCATGGTGAACAATTTTCATCATACTAAATTGAAATTTAAAAATTGCTTCTTCAACAAACTTGTTAAATCTGTAACTTTCAGTTTAAGCACTCCCAAACTCTATGAAATAATCTGCTATTACCAAACTTCCATAACTTTTATGAGTGTGCACTTTCTACATGTATAGTCTTCCTATTCTAATTCAAAATTTCCAAACAAATTTTCTCAGTTCCTGTTACAATTAGCATTACATAATATGACTGTGTGAATGACTATTAATGGAATACGTGCATGTGTTACTACTTTCAAAGTAAACTTTAGAAATTAATATATTCAAAATAAATGTGAACATATTCATTTAGTAGTTACAGAAAAATAATAATGGGCTTACACATTGGGGAATGTGAATACCTCTGGATTCTTTCAATATGAGGAGTTTGAAAAGCTCTCATTTTGTACACAGCATAATCAAAGAGGGCAATCCTAAGACTCTTGATTTCTTAGCTTAAGATCAAGACATCATATTAAGGATATTTAATAAAGGTTTGTGTTTATTTAATGAAACATTCTAACTAATGTACATATTGATTTGGCAGCTGTGTGGGTGTGAACCTTTTAGTGGACTGATTAACAAATTAAGAGGTAGAGAAGCTGAGACAACAGAATTAGAGCTAATAAAACAGGATTCTATTTTGAAATTCCCAGTATAGCCACAATACCCTTTAGGTTAGATGCAAGTGTTCATGAGGGATGTGTGTCTGCATTAAAATTTTTAGACTCAAATATTTATAGAGATTAAGAAATAAAAATAAATTTACAAATGATTTGGATATAACATGATAGAAAATGATTTCACCTATGTTAAACCAGAGAATGGATACTGTGGGGGAGGGGTGTGTGTGTGTGTGTGTGTGTGTGTGTGTGTGTGTGTGTGAGATATTGGGGAAGGAACCCACTGCCTCACACGTGACAAGCAAGTCCTCTATTACTGTTACCCTGAATTTTATTTTGGGAGAGTCTTACTAATTTATCCAGCTTGAGTTCAGTCTTGGGATCCTTCCACCTCAGCTTCCTGAATAGCTGGACTCCAAGTGTGCACCAAAGCTTCTAGCTTCAGAAAATTGATGCTTTTAAATAGCAGCCAAATATATTGTGCATATTAAGGTTGTGTAGATGTGTTTCAGTTTAGAATATATAAGGTGCCAGCATCAGAATCAGAAGTCAAACAATTCTGCCATAAACATTCAATATATTTTGTTAATAGTGCTTTCTTCTATAGGTACCTAAGTAATTGCCATTAAAAACAAAACAAAAACACCACCAACAACAAAAAAAAACCAGACAAAACTGACCCTCTTGTTCGCTGTCTAAGTGTCACCATAATCATTTGTCATACTTTGGTTAATATTTTAATTATCAAACAATTTATGTACCATCTATTCATTACAGAATAATTGAGATCTAATAGGAGATTCTGAATTGAGCCCAATTGTTACGTATAAATCCCATTTTAAATCCACTGTTTATTTGAATGCTACATACGCAGCGCCGTGTCTGTCATTCCACTGACATGAGTCTAAAAGAACGAGTAATGTTTTAATTGGAACACAGTATTGCTGTGAATGTCTTGATTGCCTAGAACTTTTTTTGATGCAAATGAGACTAATAATCACTTAGACTTTAGAATTCACAACTTGTCACTTGACTTTGGCATCATCTTATAGACTCCAAGTATTATGTATGCCATATTCCTTGTTGTGTTTCTTCTATTTCTCAATATTTAAAATGTGGGTGTTTGATCTCTCCTCAGAAGCCAATGGTGATCATAATCTATTAAACAGATCAATACTCATATCCTTTATATACGTGAACCTAAATATGTCAAAAATTGAGCTGCCTTACTTACATGCTAACTTCTTTCTCTTTCTGAAGTGGATAAATACTTTACAACTTGACCACTAACATACAGATAAGCTATAATATGATGTTACCTTTATGTATATTTTTGTTAGTTCTATGGTCTATTTTAGCATATTATGCTTCCAAACTCTTTTTGATATGTATGTTTTAAATAAGTCAATGTATTTTATTATCCCATGTTAATTTTAGTATATCATACATATTTATTACTAGCCTTATTGCAATAGTCCCTAAATGGTGTATTTAGGATTTTACATATCTGATGTATTTTTAAAAGGCTGATTTTTAATAACTTTTTAATTTTCTTATTTTAACGATAAGTTTATTAATAATTTAAAAGTACTAATCATATGTATTACTTTTGTTCTCTAATCTGTAATATCAAAATCTAATACTTCAGAGAGAATTGATTTATTTCTGCCCAACTTTAGAAACACACCCTGTCAAAGGAAAGAAAAAGACAGCAAAATAATGAATTTAATACAGATACTGAGCTAAGTTTGTAGGTGTATGCCTGTAATTCCAGCACTTTGTGAGATTGAGGTAGAAGGGTTAACCTAGCAATTCAGCAAAGCTAACATAAAATATAAAACAAAACAAAACAAAACAACTGGGGAATGCAGCTCCATGAAAACACCCTAGGTTAAATCCCCAATGTTTTCAAAAATTTAAAATTCTTAAAGCATTTGTGAAGTAGACATTTTCTTTTTGTCCTAATAAATCCAGTGGCCTCTGAGAATACAACCTAAATCTTTCTAAAAAAGATACTTTCAAGTAAAATAAAAGTACTGCTTGTTGTTTAACTTCAACTGTGATCTTAGCAGTCAACTGTGAGAGTTGCAAATAGTCCATGAAAACTTTCAGACATGCAGAGAGATCTGAAATCAGACAGCCTTGCCAATTGCTTATGTATGAATAACTGAATGTGAAATCAAATAAACCTTTTATAATATTGTTATAGGATTTTTACTGTACACTAATTTTATCTAAGGGAAAATAATAACATTAATGCTTTACTGCTTAAATGCCACTTCTTAAATAGAAAATGAAGATTTGGAAACGTTTCAGAACCTTATCTCTGTGTTCTCCTCACTGAAAAAGATGAACTGTAGATATTGGATTCAGATAGATGATGAACAGGTGTATAGGTCTTGGAAGAAATTTTTGCATGAAGTTGAGATAAGGTCAATCAGGAAATGTATTGTAATCAGATTTGTGATTCTGAGAGGACAGTCACATAATAGCCTGACTGGAAAGAAATTCCCATTTTATTGAACAATGCTACAACATTGACAAGCTGACAACCACAAAGGAATGTGGGCCTTTGGGCACATAAAAATGTTTAATGTTTGGAAATATCCACAGATGACAAACCTATTCGTAACAAAATAATACAGAATCCAGGAAATCAAATTGTTACCAACAATGGAGCAGTGGACTGTTAAGGTAAGTTGTGATGTGTCTTGGTTACTTTTTACTTGTTGCTGAGACAAAACACTTGACACTCAAAATTAGGGAAAGAAAGGTTTATTTAGCTTGCAGTTTTTGGAGGTTTCAGTCCATAATCAGCTGGCTCCAACGCAGGGTGGCATGGCACAGGAACAACACTTCAAGGCAGCAGCCGAGCAAAAGCAGCGAGAGTAAAAGGGGGGCAAGAGCAAGCCTCTTCTCTTCCCTTATATTGTACACAGGACACTCCCTCCCTCCAGGATGGGTGTAGCTTCACAAACATCCTTACCTTCCTTTGCACAGGATGAGGTTATTTACAAAGTAAGAACACTGGCTCCCTGTTGAGTCTCTCAATTAAACTTCTAAACTTCTCAAGTTGACACAATGTATAAAGCATAACATGAAGTAATGAAATAGATTCTTTCATATAGTTGTTAAGACAGTATTCACTCTGATATACTTTGTTTTTATCTATATCTATCTATCTATGTCTCTATATAAACATATATTTAATAAAAAACAAATATATATAGAATTTGTTACTCTAATGCCATTATCATACACAATCATGCACTGCTAATCTCGGAGATGTGTCTCACATGTGTGAGAAATGTGACATTAGGTGACTATCATAGACTGTGTATACACAAACTACTATGGATTCAATATGAACAGAAAATTTGATCTTGTGGAAACAACTATTGTATATGTAGTCTGTTGTTGACTAAAATGTTGTATGTTACGTGCCTGTGTCTCCATCTATCAGATTTTCTAGCTATCTACACACACACGCACACTGACATATGCTTAGACACAGAATTTGTACTGTGTATGCACTTTTTGTGAGGTGAGAAATAAATATTTTACATATATGTTTATGATTCTATGTATATAACTTTAAATATAAACACTTCAATTAAAAAGGTAAGAACTTGAATAGATAGCTCTCAACAGAATATGAATGATTTATAAATATATGGAAATAGTAATCAATATAATTTTAATAAATGCAACTTAAATACAATAGGACAACACTTTTTACTCAAAAGTATGATTTAAACATGAAAGGAAAGGACTGTTAGTAAGAGTGTAGAAAGTGTCTGTGCCAATAGATTTTTGTAAGGATACGCACAATGGCAGAGTGTTCATAGAATGGAACACTACTGAGCCATTAAAAGGAAAAGCACCTGGTACAAAAGTAATATTAATAAATCTCAAAAGTATATAAAGAAATATCCAATGCAGAAAATTTCTAGCATTGATTTGTACAAAATTTTATTATGGATAAAATAATTTTAAGGGAAAATCTTTTTAATATTGTAGGAGGACATTTAGGGATTGAGTGGAGAAATAGAGAATTTTCTGGGAAGAAAGAAATGATGAACACATTAATAGGTGTTTTGTGGTACATGAAGTGTGTATCTGTGAAAGCAGATCAAATCTTTCATGTACGATCTTAGGTTTCATACATGCAAATTTTAACTCAAATATATGAGTCTGTGTATGTTTTCTTATTCTTCAAAAACAAGCAATAGGCAAATAGATAAATTCCTATCAAAACAAAATATTTGGCTATCAAACAGCAAATGGTTCATTTACTGTTTTCACATTTCATTATATATTAAGTGAAAAATAAACTTGAACTCTAGTTATTTAGAAACTCATACAATCATGTCTCCAAAGTCCTTTCAAAGATATTGGGTTCATGGTGCAATTCTTTCAACTTTCCTGTATTTATCAATATTTTGTAATAATATAGCTGATTGAAAAATTCACCATTAGCCTGACACGGTTGAATCTGACTCAACTTCTCTTGCTCACTCTCAGTCTTCCCTTAGCCCCTCCGTCCTGGTCAGCTTCCTCTAAGTGACATTCTGATAAGACTGTGTGGACCTAAAATGTCACTGTGTGTTTCTCCTCTGTGGGTATCTTTTGTCCTTTTGTAACCTAGCAAATAACTCTTTTTTTGTCCTCCTTTTGAAACATATACTCACATGCACAGTGCACTTGATTGATAAAGGTTTACTGAGACTGAATCAATCTCTGTTTCTAATGTTAGACCAATATGCCTTATGTTGATTTTTGCTTTGTATTTTTCTGTCACTGAACATTTACTCTAAAGATTTATCTATTTATTCATTCACTGATTCTTGGGACAGGATCTGATGATGTAGCTCAGGCTGCCTTGAACTCACTAGGTAGCCCATGGTGGCCTTGAACTCAGAGCAATCCTCCTGCCTTGGCTTCCTGAATTCTGGGATTACACATGTGTACCACAACTCCTGACTTATTTTTTTTTTACAGTTCAAATTTAAATTAAAAATACTCTATCTAAACCATACTAAGAAAATTTTTAAATTATGTAGTTTTATTTATCTTGCTTGCAAATATATTGCTTTAAAGAAAAGGAAATTTTGAATTAAGATTTCTAGTACCCAATTATATTAATTTCCCATCTTCTAATAGTAACTCAACTTTTAGGACATAGGTGTCTCTACTCCTCAAAAGTTGGGATTAGCTTTACTTACCTCAAGTTTTACAAGTTTCAAGACAAATGTTGTCATTCATGCTGTACTCTTTCTCTTAAAATAATTCATAAATGATTTAGTTTGGTACTTTATTTATTGTAATAGACAATAAAGCACATGGTTAACATTATAGAATGTCAGACACTTTTGCTTAATTGAACTGTTTTCTTCCAAGATATTCATCTGCCGCACGAATAAATTGCAAATACAATTCTGACCTTCCAAATCAGCAAATTAACATTTAAAATAAATTCATGTATATTGAGATCTAAAATTTGTTGGAAACATTGTATTACTTTCCAATTTGTGGATGATTAAATACTGATATTAAAAGGAAAACAATTTACTTTGTATTGAAATATTGAAATAGGAAATTTTATATTAATTTTCAATGTGCAATTTTATTAACAGATGCAAACATTTTGAGCAATATATCTTTTAATAGTAATTAGGTAAACAAATTAGGTAATAATAGTCACATGACATTTGTTAATGTTACTCACTGTGTGCTTTAGCAACTCAATTGATTATTCTTCTTACCACTACCATGTGAAAGAATTACTCAAAAAATGGAGGAATAAAGACAAGTCATTCAATCTTCATAACTAGTAAATAGTAGAACAAAATCTTATGCTTAAGTCTTATCCAGATAAAATGGTGACAAATACATGAACTTTTTCAAGCACAACTTTTAAGAATCACTGATCTCTGATTGTATATTTAGAAAAATATATGCACATACATTATCATATATGTTTATAATTGAATATGTGCATGCATTTATTATGTGAATATTAAGCTTGCAATTCTACAACCTCCTTAGTTTTATTCAATTTAATCATCTCTTTGTTGTTACCATTTACTTTCCTAACTCTTAAGCACTATGAATCCATCCTTTGGATAGTTGTATAATCTTTACTACTGTACAATATTAACTATATAATTCTTCACTATGTGGTGTTCCCAGCAGCTCGCTCCTCCCTTTACAAAAAATCTCATGCTAAAAGTGAGAAATAAAGCAAAATGAATATGTGGTCATTCTATTTGAGCCAATTCATTGGACTTTTTGATGTTAAAGTTGCTGTTAGATTTTTTCAACACATGAAGATATAAATTTCTTGCTTAACAAAGTTATAACTAAATTATAAAATGTATAAATATAAATCAATGGCTTTTATTCATTTTCATCTTCTGTACTAATATATGTCTACTGTAGTGCAAATCATATTAAAATAGCACTTCTATCACAATTACCTACAATTCTTGATAGATTGAACTTTGATATGAATGACTAATATAATCTGTAATTTGAATTTTTAAGATCTTGTTTGATAAAATAAAGTAATTGCTCAAAGTAATTACTAAGGAGAAAAAGTGAAAATGCAGTATCCTAACTCGGAAGTAAACTCATCGAGTTGTCTTTACATCGAATTTTAAAACTTCGTATCAATAAGCTTGTGCTGAACAAGAATGAAAGTATTTTTTTTCTTTTTTAAATCTAAAATTAAAGTAGAGTCAATATAGTTTTAAACTCTGGGAAACACAAGAATATTTGTGCCCCAGGGAAAGCATGCACTGCTTTAACAGAGAGATCAAAGCACTGGATTTCTGTTGGCTGAGTCAAGAATGGCCAGTGAGTCTTCCCCAGCGTCCAGATGTCCACACTGGTCTCAATGTAGATCTTTCTTTGTCTCACCGAGATGCTGTTTTTCTCCTCCCCACAGAAACTGCTACTTTACTTTTCAATAGCAGCATTATCGAAGCTATAATATGTGTGATATAAAGAAAAGAATTTCCGAATCACTTTAAATAACTTAGATCCCCTTCTGACTGGTAATGTAAATAGCATGCAACCATAGACTTGAGTCCAAAAGATCAATTGCATTGAAGAAAAAAGAGAAAACTTTTACACCATTAATCACTTTTTGTAATTAATTACACCATTAGGGAAATTCCGTTTAAAATGAAGTCATTTGAAACTTCAAGGAAATAGTTTCGGTAGGTATATTCTTTTTAATTTAATGAGAGATTTGTATTTGTTCATATATTACTCCCTAATACATTTAGTCATAGAAAAGGGATAACATAGTTATACCAAAACTGAGAAAAAACATGAAAATTATTTATTGATTTTTATTCTTTTATTGTTTAATTAGTATGTCTTTTCATCATAAAAATAGTGAAATGCTATTGAAATATTGTTATTTAATTATAATTTATTGATATTTCATTGAATAAGATACAATAAACAGATTGTTTTTCACAATGCATATATTTCAATAAAATTTCTAAGAATTGTAGGGATATATTTTAAAAATGACTCATGTTCTTGAATTAAGGTAGACATTAATTTAACTTTTATTAATGTTTATGTGCCTCAGGTTGAATTTTAAAATCAGTATAGAAATTTTTTAAGACAATCAACATTTGAATAATTTATTCTCCAAAGTTGCATTATACAAGAGCTAATTACACGAGGCTAACTATATGTCATATTGTTTATTATTTATGTTGGTTTTAAACCATCAATAAACATTAAAATTGTTGCTAGAAAGTCTAAACAAGACAGTATGTATAAAAATCAAAAAGTAATTTATTTTATTATTTTTTTTTTTTTTAGCGAAGAAAAAACAGAAAAAAAAAGCCGGGCGTGGTGGGGCACGCCTTTAATCCCAGCACTCCAGAGGCTGAGGTAGGAGGAGCGTTGTGAGTTCGAGGCCCGCTTGGGCTACAACGCGAGCGCAAGGCCGGCCTGAGCTACACAGTGCGACCCTGCCTCAAAAAACCAGGGCCGGCAGTTTGGTTCAGCGGCTTACGCGTCACAGGCGCGAGGTTGTGAGTTCAATTCCCGGTGCCGCAAAAAAAAAAAAAAAAAACAGAAAAAAAAACATATAAAACAAAGACAACAAGCAAAAGGGACAAACAAACGACTAGAGTAAATA
>RJWM01035258.1:0-19086 GCA_004363535.1 Dasyprocta punctata
ATTCACATACACAACAAACATTTAAGTGGACATATATCATATGCTAGGCAGTATGCTAGACAGTTAAAATATATTCATGAAGAAAATAGAAAAAGAGGCTTGTCTTTATGAACTTTGTATCTCAGCATGGTTTGAGGGCATAAAATAAAATAAATGCATAAATTATGGTGTATGACATGGTGACAAATTTCATAAAATTGAAATGCAACACTTTAAAAGAATAGTTTAAAAATAGAGGGAGATACTTTGCAACTTTTAATAAAATTGTCAAACTAGAGTTATTTGAAGGTAACAGTATAAGCAGGGACTCACCATATGCATGTGTAGGGCAGGAGAAAAGAATGGGCAGAGACACAGATATGTGTAGAAAGAGTGAAAAATTCCATTTTAAGAACCAGAACAATAAAAGACAACTTGGCTTCCAAGAGAAACATATTGGTGCAGTTTATCTATATGTTTATTGGTGAGAGGATCCAATAAAAATAATTAATCTTTTAACCTGTAATGTCTAAGTACTTTTTTATCTGTGTTCTTGTACCTCTAGTCTTGACATAACTTATGTACATTAGCCGTAAGGACACTCAAAGGCCATCTACATCTATCAGTCACAACAAAAAAAGGCTAAACCTGAAGTTCAATCTTATTATTACAGTCAAGCAAGGAATTTCACAGTTGGTACACATAAGCCTCTTTATTGATTGATTCAGGCAGAAATAATTTACTATTAAACTTAATTTCCTCAAATGTTCATGTGCATAATAAGTAAGACTTCTAGACTCACATATGAAACAAATTTAAAGAAAATTACACACCAGCTCTGAAATTCCTGTTTCAACTAAAAACAGTAACCTCATAAAGAAAAAAACCTGTGTAGATGGGTAGGAAGTTTCTTAGGTTTCATCAGACTGAAAAAGGATAATTGTGCATCTAATATCTACATTTTTTACATGATCTTCTTTTTCAAGAAGCAGTATACAATGTCTCCAAGTATAGAAGGGCACAGTTCCAGTCCACGGATGTGCACTCCAACTTCCCAAAACAGAGATTCCCCAGGATGAAAACTCAAATCATTTCCAAAAAGCATTACAGAAGGTTAGAGCAATTTGTATTATTCATAAAAACTGATAAGCAAACAGTAGCAGATAGGTAGTATAAACAAGCCCAGAAAGCTAATGCACAATACAAAGGGTTTATTCAAAATGTTTTATGATATTTGGGATTTTTGCCAAATAAATAGATTTTACCTTCTGCTGTCACAAAAAAAAAATTAACTATGTGAGGTGACAGATGTTAGTTTTCCTTTCATACAGGACATATATCCTATAACATCATGTTGTTAACTGTAAACATATACAATGAAATTTATTTAACATGAAAGAAAAGTAATGAAGCAAGACTGACAAGGCAATCGTGAATTGCCAATTGTTCGATGAAAATACAATGTTGCATTCCTCCCCTACCAACTGATTCCTAGCACAAAGACTCAAATCAGGAAACAGTTTTTAAATGTGGTCCACCAGTCCTCAATTGCACTTCTTGGATGGATTACTGCTCTTCTTGACTGTCTTTCCGCATTCATTCAGAGTAAAAATGAAGAGGGCAGGGAATTAGGGGTCATGCTCCTCAACAGCGGCACAGTATAATCTGAGTAGACCCTATAGAGAAGTACAGTATAATCTGAGAAGACCCTAGAGAGAAGTACTCTAGTTGAGCACAAAGAAAATTCCCTGGCAGAACAAGAGCTGGCTGGAGCTCAAGCCTGTAATTAAAGGATCTCACATACCACATCTATTCTGAGTGTCAGACAGCCAAGAATTGGGAGCACGGGAAGCTGCTATGTCAGAGTAGCCAGGATACATTAAATAAATGACTGTTTAACTTTATAAATTTAGCTGGCTGCTGTCCACTTCAATCTCTCCTTGAAACTTAGGTTTAACAAAGAGATTTGACCAGTACCCAAGTCAAAAATAAGGAAAACCAGGGAAATTCTACATACTTTGTTTTTTGATTCAGAGATAGCCCAGGTATGTTCTGCCTCATTGGAAAAATGAAAGAGGAAAAAACTGAACCTATAAAAATATGTGATGGGAGAAAAACACTCTCCTAAAAATTCATGGTAAAAGTGTTGAGTTAAATCACTAATTCCAAGAAATAGTTATTTTAGAAAACATGTGTCTTTAAAGGACTCCAGAAACTATTGCTCCTATAAAGAAAATCATTAAAGGTAATTTCTACAGATGAATATACAGTAGGATGGCTCACATAAATATTAAATTGATGGGAAAGGATCTCAAAGAGTTAAAGAATATAAAAATGATATTTCATTATATTAAATCCTCACTGAAGAAAGCAAAAACAGACTTCCAGGAAGATGGTAGAGTGGTAAACAGCAGAGAAAACAACCTCTCTGTGACTCATAGTCCAGATGTTGGAATACAGCATTGTGAGGAAGACAAGAAGGAAGGAAGTGGCTGCTGTGAAAAGTGTTATTTCCATAATTTCTCTCTCAGTGAGACTATTATTTGTGTACTGGAATGCCATTGATTTTTGAGGACTTACTTTGTATTCAGCTATGCTGCTGAATTTGCTTATTAATTCTAGAAATCTTCTGATAGAATTTTTGGAGTTTTCTATGTAGAGTATCATGTAATCAGCAAATAATGATAATATAACTTCTTCCTTTCCTATCCTTATTCCTTTTCTTTCTCTCCCTTGTCTAATTGCTCCAGCTAAAATTTCCAAGACTATGTTGAATAGGAGTGGAAATAGTGGACATCCTTGTCTTGTTTCTGATTTTAGAGTGAAAGCTTTCAGTTTTAGTCCATTTAGTATGATGTTGGCTGTTGGTTTGTCATAGATGGCTTTTATCAGATTGAGGTAGAGACCATCTATTCCAGTTTTTTTTAAGGGTTTTTATCATGAATAAGTGTTGGACTTTATCAAAATCTTTTTATGCATCTATTGAGATGATCATGCGATTTTTGTCTTTGCTTTTGTCGACATGGTGTATTACATTTATTAATTTGCATGTGTTGAACCATCCCTGCTTTCCTGGGATGAATCCCACTTCATCATAATGTATAATCTTCTTGATGATTTGTTGCATTCTGTTTGCTAGTATTTTATTGAGAATTTTTGCATCAGTGTTCATTAGGGAGATTGACCTATAGTTCTCCTTTCCAGTTGGGTCTTTCTCTGGTTTTAGTATCACAGTAATACTTGCCTCCAGGATTGAGTTAGGGAGAATTGCTTCCTTTTCAACTTCATTAAAGAGTTTGAAGAGTATGGCATTAAATCTTCTCTAAATTTCTTGCAAAATTCAGCCATGAATCCATCAGAACTTTTCTCTATTGGTAAGTTTTCAATTACATTTTAAATTTCATGAACTGATATTGTGTTATTAAAAATATTTATATTGTCTTGATTCAGCTTTGGGAAATCATATATTTCTAGAAATGTATCCATTTTCTCAGTGTTTTTCAGCCTATATGAGTAAAGATTTTCAAAGTAGGTATTCATGATCTTCTGAATTTCCACAGGATCTGTAGGAATTTCACCCTTTGCATTCCTCATTACATGAATTTGAAATTTTTCTTTCCTATTCTTGATAATGGATTTTCCATGATAGGTGAGCAGTTTCTTTTCTCTAACAGCTTTTAGTATTCTGTTTTCATGCTGAATTTCTGAGATCTTGATTATTGTATGTCTGAATGTAGATTTATTTTAGTTATGGCTGTTTGGAGTTCTATATGCCTCATTTATCTGTGTATCAGAATCTTTTTCCATGCTTGTAACATTTTCTGCCATTATTTCTGCAAATAGATCTTATGTCATTTGAGTTGACTCCTGCATTTTCATTGATAAACTATCAGTTTTGTTTTTCTTTACTGTGTCTTGGAGTTTTTGAATTGTTATTTCATGGTCTCTTGTTATTTTTAAGAGTTCTTTCCTTTTGTAATCACTAGCTGTGATCCTGTCTTCAATGACTGAAAGTCTATCTTCAGTTTCGTTCAAGCAGTTTTACCAACTTTCAATGGAATTTTTAATTTCTTGGCTATCTCTTTGAATTTGTTTCATTCATTCAATTTCTTTCCTATATTTTTCATTCAAGGTTTCCATCATTTTCTCATGCTCCTGTACTTTTTTTAATCTATGTCTTCTTTAGCTATGCTGAGCAACTGCTTTATTAAGGTTGTCATTTCTTACATTTTTTTGAGAGATTACTTCTAATCTGATTTCCTCTGTAACCTCAAAGATTTGTTTCTTTACTTCACTTGCTATCTTTTCAGAAATTTCAGGTGCATCACTTCCAATGTACTCTATTTTGATGTGTCCTTACTTGTTTCAGATGGACTGGGCATTTGAGATTGCATTTTGCTTTTTCATTTTGTCATTTTCACCTCTTCGTTATTATTTTTATCTTTTCAATCCCACTAGTCTTGGTTGTCCATTGTGTGTGTCTTAAGGTCCTACTGTGTGGCTGAGATTCACCCAGCTGCTGGGTCCTGCAGTGTAGGGGAGGGGCCAGTCTATATTCTTCCTAGGCTGACTAACCTAGGAGTATTGATGTGAACTAACCCTTATCTCAGATTGTTCCTTTGGCTTCAGACTGTTCCAGGCCACCAGACCCACCTATCTATAGTGTGTGCCCCAGCTGGGGCCCTACTGTGCCACTGAGGGTCTTGCAGGCTCAGTCATTTTCCTCCAGGTAGAAGGGAGGCCTTGCTGGCACTCTCACCAGTACACTAGACTTTCTCTATATGGAAGAAGGGTTCACCCCACACTCTTGCCAGCTTGCCAAGGTCCTCTGGGTGAGAGGAGGGGTTGCTGATAGTCCATGGAGTGGTGGGGTAATCCCAGTGTGGGGAAAGGGCAACTGAGTCTCCTCTCCACTGCTGTGGTCTTTCAGGTATGGAGAAGGGACAGCCGAAGCTCCTGAGGTCTTCCAAGTGCAGAGGAGAGGTGGCCCAGGCTCCGGTCAGCTGCTGAGGTCTTTCAGGTGTGGAGGAGGGGTGGCCAAGGCTCTGGTCAGCTGCTGAGGTCTTCCAGGGGAGGGGAAGAGGTGGCTGAGTTTCTCCTTGACTGCTGAGGTCTTTCAGATCTGCCATAACGTTTGCTGGTTTATGAAACTGTACACCCTGCTTACACCTTTGTATACAATACTTTTTTAAAATTTCATTTTATTATTCCAATTTTACTGCTGTTTTCTACAAAGACTTCAACTAAATCATATACTATTCTAAATGAGAGAGACAGATCGCAATAAATAGATAGATAGCTACATAGGGACCAGAAGTGGAGAAAAAAGCATAACCCAGGCAATAGAAGCATATTCCTTGCATATTTTTGCAATATATTGTGAAAACCTTTAATTAACAAGAGTTTACAGACAATACAATCAAGTAATAGCATAAAATTTAAAATAGTACTGCAAAAATAAGGCAATAAATCATTGCCATTCATTACCTTGGTAATAGTTTTTAAGTGAATTAATTGAGTTAAATAAACCTCAGAAGTAAATTAATGGTATTAGGAAAATCACAAAGAATTCAGAAGGAAAAACATAGACTAAAGCAATTACAGAAGAAGTGAAGAACATAAAGACAAATATAGTATAATCAGGGTCTTTAATGTTACAGACCTCAAAAGTGAGGCCAAAAATTTTCCTGAAATGGCAGAACTAAGCCTGAAGATGAAAATATCATGTCTGTTTGAATTAAAATGAATGATTATTAAATTTATAAGAAATACCCTTTAACAATACAAAAGAATTCTTCAGGTATATGGGCAAAAATCACTCAGTACATTGAGAACTCAGCCTGTTTTCAACTTTCCCACAGCAGGCATCCATGTCTAAGTATTAGTAGGCATCTCTGTAAGGGGGAACCAGTAGCATCCTACTCAGACAATTGGCAACTCAAGTCCAAGGCAACAGGAAGAAATACTCAAATGTGGGAATGTCTGAGGCCTATAATACTCACAAGAACTCTTCAGAAAAATAAAAGTTTAAAAAAAACTTGATAATGAAATCCAGCCAGACAAGAACAAAGTAGAAACAAAGCACACAGCAAGAAAATTGTGACAAATAACCAATAGAAACCATTGAATCTATATAGTATAGACATATGTTATGGCTTATATCCAGATGTCCCCCAAAACCTCATGTGCTTGTAAGTGGGACTTTTGGAAGTCACTGTACTATGGGTATGTGATACTAGATCATGTGTGTGTGATACTAGATTAGTCCATTGATTGGAATAGTATAGTCCTGGGTGCACGTGACAAACTTACTGAGGAGTGAAGACCTATGCCCTGAGTGTGGATGGCATCAACCAACTAGCTTGTAACCTGGATGGAATAAAAAGGTAAACAAGAAGGAAGTCTTGCTGCCTCCTGCCTGTCATGCCATAAACTGTTTCTCCTCTGAGATGCCCCTCTACCATGATGCCCGGCCTTGAAACCAACTAACTATGGACTGAAACTTCTAAAAATGTGAAGTAAAATAAACTTTTCCTCCTTTAACTTGTAGGTGTCAGGTATTTTGTCTGAGCAACAAGAAAAGTAGCTAAGACAACATAATACTAAGACTAAGGGGATTATGGTTTTTAACAAATCTGTCAATGATATAAAAGTTAAATGAATAAAATTAAACAACATGCAGAAGTAGCCAAACAGGAGGAGGCAGCAAAAGAATGCATGTCAAGTTTCTGTTCATAGTTAAGAGTCAATAAATATTTTCTAGTTGGGCATGGTGGTATATGCCTGTGATCCCAGTACTTGGGAGGCTGAGGCAGGAGGATCATTGCAAGTTTGAAACCAGCCTGGGGAACAAAGTGAGCCCGAGACCAGCCTGAACTACACAGCATGACCCTGTATCAAACAGATGAAAAAAATCTAAAATAAAAACATAGGGCGGCATCACTCTGGGGTACTCTGCCTAGCTCCCTGGGACTGGGAGGCCTTGGCCCCCCACCCAGTTAAGGCGGAGGCACCACCCACACGCCCCGGGAGGCCAACCTCCCTTGCTGCATGCAGGACCCAGTTGACTGGGTCCCGCGATTTAGTGTGATCCAAGAATCAGTGCGACCTCAGGGGAATGACCAGCCAGCCTCGCAGGACACAGAAGTACACAGCCCAGCCCAGATCAGCCCAGGACCCCAGAGCTACTCACCAGGGACTACCAACACAGCTGCAGGGACTTGGAGAGCTTGCACTCTCCGCACCACAGTGCCAAGCGCATGCAAGTTCCATACTTCAGTGGAGCCACTTGTGCGTGTGCCATCCCAGAGCTCACCAACCCCCGCCCAGCTGGGTTTCTCCTGGCACTGTAGGCCTGGGACTTGCCTAGGCTTGCCCTGGCAAAGCTACCACTCTGAACTTGCAGACAGACCCAGGCTCTGGATGGCGTCACTCTGGGGTACTCTGCCTAGCTCCCTGGGACCGGGAGGCCTTGGCCCCCCACCCAGCTAAGGCAGAGGCTCCACCTGCATGCCCCAGGAGGCCAACCTCCCTTGCTGCATGCAGGACCCAGCTCAACCGTGTCCCATGATTCAGCGTGATCCAAGAATCAGCGCAACCCTCAGGGGAACGCCCAGTCAGCCTCACAGGACACAGAGTCACATAGGTTCTAGAAGAAAATGACAAAATGAAAGACCAAGAGGCAGTCTCTGTCCCCCAGACCACAAAGAACAAACCCAAGAGACACTGAAATGGAAGATGGTGGGAGTCACACAAAGGGACTTTCCAAAATGATAGAAAATGCAATAAAGAAACAGCTTGATGAAACTATAGAGAAATTCAAATCAGAAATATTCTCTCAGCTAAAAATGAAGTGAGAATCATTATTAAAGAAATATTGTGTATATCTAAAGAAGAGCAAGATAAAAAAATAGAAGAACTTCAGAAAATGATGGAAAATTTGAATGAACAATATAAGACACAAACAGAATGCATGAAACAGATGCAAAGGGAAATGCAAGAAATGAAAAACTCCATGGAAAGTTTGAAAAACTGCTTAAATGAAGCTGAAGATAGAATCTCAGATCTTGAAGACATCATGGGAGATCATGGCCATGAAAGAAAAGATCTCCTAAAAATAGTAAGGAACCAAGAAACAATGATTCAACAGCTGCAAGACAATGCCAAGAGAAATAACGTAAGATTACTAGGCATAAATGAAAAAGCAGGGGTCAATACTAATGACCTGCAAAGACTATTCACAGAAATAATAGTAGAAAACTTTGCAAACATGGGAAGAGAATCTGAAATACAGGTAACTGAGGCATACAGGACCCCAATTAACCACAACCAAAATAAATCCTCACCCAGATATATAATAATAAGGGTATCAGAAATACAGCACAAGAACAAAATACTAAAAGCTGTCAGAGAAAAGAAACAGATCACCTATGAAGGAAAGTCTATCAGAATCATGGCAGACTTCTCAACACAAACCTTTAAGTTAAGAAGAGCTTGGAGTGAAGTATTTCAAATACTGAAAGAAAATAACTTTCAACCCAGATTGATGTACCCTGCAAAACTATCCTTAAAAATTGATGGAGAAATAAGATACTTTCATGACAAAGAACAACTGAAGAAATTTATGTCCAGCAAACCAACACTACAGAGAGTACTGAAAGACACTCTAGAAAGAGACAAAGATAACCACAATCTTAAGAACAACAACAAAAGGAAATCACTAAGCAGGGCAAGTAATTAAACAGAAAATGTAGAAAACCAACAACAGAAAGGTATCATGACAGGGATGAGCCGGTACGTATCAGTTATATCAATCAATGTAAATGGTCTCAACTCACCAATAAAAAGAAACAGACTAGCAGAGTGGGGTAAGAAACAATATCCAACAATATGCTGTGTACAAGAAACACATTTCACTCAAAAGGAAATTCACAGACTAAAAATCAAAGGCTAGAAAACAATACTCCATGCAACAGGAACCCAGAAAAAAGCAGGGGTAGCTAATATGTTTGCAGACGATGCAAACTTCAAACTGAGAATGATCAAAAGAGATAAAGAAGGTTACTACATACTTGTTAGGGGAAAACTTCAAGAGGAAGAGATTACAATCATAAATATATATGCACCGAATATGGGAGCACCCAACTATGTAAGACACTTCTTAGTAGACATGAAAAACCAAATACAGTTCTAACAGGGACCTTAACACCCCATTGTCACAGAGAGACAGACCAACCAAACAAAAAATCAGCAAAGAAATAGCAGAACTGAATCAAGCTTGTGAACAAATGGACCTAGTAGATGTATACTGAGTATTCCACCCATCAACATCAGAATACACATTCTTCTCAGCTGCACATGGGTCATTCTCTAAAATAGATCATATACTGATCCACAACGCAAGCTTAAGTAAATACAAATGAACTGAAATAATTCCATGCACATTATCTGACCACAGTGCAGTAAAATTGGAAATGAATGACAAAAAAACGTACAATAACCACATAAACACATGGAAATTAAGTAATACCCTCCTAAATAACCAATGGGTCACAGAAGAAGTTAAAGAAGAAATGAAACAATATCTACAATTGAATGAAAATGCAAATACAAATTACCAGAACCTGTGGGATACAATGAAAGCAGTCCTCAGAGGGAAATTTATAGCACTAAACTCTCATATCAGAAAAATAGAAAGAACACACATAAACAACCTAATGCTGCACCTCAAATTTCTTGAAAAAGAAGAGCAAGTCAAGTCCAAAGCCCAAAGAAGGGAGGAAATTATTAAGATTAGAGCAGCAATTAATGCAATTGAAACTAAGAAAACAATACAAGGAATTAATGAATCAAAGAGTTGGTTCTTTGAAAGAGTAAATAAAATTGATAAGCCCCTAGCCAATCTCATCAAAAAGAGGAAAGAAAAAACTCAGATTCATGCAATAAGAAATGAAAAGGGTGAAATCACTACAGACCTGGTGGAAATACAGAAGATCATCAACACCTACTTTGAAAACCTTTACTCACATAGACTCGAGAACGCAGAAGAAATGGACAGATTCCTAGAAACCTATGAATTACCAAAGCTGAATCAAGAAGATGTAAAGCTACTGAATAACCCAATTGCAGCTAATGAAACTGAAAATGCAATTAAGACCCTACCAACAAAGAAAAGCCTGGGCCTTGATGGATTCACTGCTGAATTCTATAAGAAATTCAGGGAAGACTTAATACCAACATTTCTCAAACTCTTCAATGAAATCGAAAGGGAAGTAAGTCTCCCTAACTCATTCCTGGAAACAAGTATTACCCTAATACCAAAACCAGAGAAAGACCCAACCAAAAAGAAAATTACAGGCCAATCTCCCTAATGAACATAGACACAAAAATCCTCAATAAAATTCTGGCAAATAGAATACAGCAAGTCATCAGAAAGATTATACACCACGATCAAGTGGGATTCATCCCAGGAATGCAGGGATGGTTCAACGTACACAAATCAATACATGTAATACACCATATCAACAGGACCAAGGACAAGAACCACATGATCATCTCAATAGATGCAGAAAAAGCTTTCGACAAAATCCAACACCCATTCATGATAAAAATCCTACAGAAAATCGGAATAGATGGTCTCTACCTCAACCTGATAAAAGCCATATATCATAAACCAACAGCCTACATCTTACTAAATGGAGAAAAACTGAAAACTTTCAACTTAAAGTCACGAACAAGACAAGGATGTCCATTATCACCACTCCTATTCAATATATTTCTGGAAATATTAGCCAGAGCAATTAGACAAGAGAAAGAAATAAAGGGAATAAGGATAGGAAAGGAAGAACTGAAATTATCATTATTTGCAGACGATATGATACTCTACATAGAAGACCCCCAAAAATCCATTAGAAGACTTTTAGAAGTAATAACTAAATTTAGTAATGTAGCTGGATACAAGGTGAACACTCAAAAATCAATAGCATTCCTGTACACAAACAACAAAGTCACTGAGAGAGCAATAAGTGAAGCCACACCCTTCACTATAACATCTTAAAAAATGAAATACTTAGGAATCAATCTAACAAAGGAAGTGAAAGATCTATACAGTGAAAATTACATTACTCTAAAGAAGGAAATTGAGAAGATTTCAGAAAATGGAAAGATGTTCCCTGTTCATGGATAGAAAGAACAAACATCATGAAAATGGCCATTCTCCCAAAATTATTATACAGATTTAATGCAATCCCAATCAAAATACCACTTGCCTACCTCACAGAGCTAGAGAAAGCATTCCTGAAATTCATCTGGAACCAGAAAAGACCTAGAATAGCAAAGGCAATTCTCAGCAACAAGGGGAAGGCAGGAGGCATCACAATCCCTGACTTGAAACTATACTACAAAGCTACTGTGATAAAATCTGCATGGTACTGGAATCAAAACAGACCTGAAGATCAACGGAATAGATTATGAGATGCAGCCACAACTAGAAACACACTTAGCCACCTCATCTTTGACAAAGGGGTCAAACATGTACATTGGAAAAAAGACAGCCTCTTTAACAAATGGTGCTGGAAAACCTGGCTTTCTATATGCTGTAAACTAAAACTAGATCCATGCCTATCACCATGCACTAAAATAAAGTCAAAATGGATCAAAGATCTGAATATAAAAACAGAGACACTAAACTTACTAGAAGACAGAGTAGGTAAAACTCTCGATGACATAGGAGTAGGCAGAGAGTTCATGAACAAAAATCAGATTGCACGGGAAACACTTCCCAGAATCAACACGTGGGATCTCATCCTACTAAAAAGTTTTTGCATGTCAAAGGAAATCTCCAGCATAGTGAAAAGAAAACCCACAAACTGGGAAAATATCATAGCCAATTGTCCATCAGACAAAGGACTTCTATCTAAAGCATATAAAGAATTAAAAGAAATCAGGCCCCGAAAATTCAAGGACCCAATCCACAAATGGGCATCTGAGATGAATACACACTTCTCAGAGAAAGAAATACAAAAGGCAAATAAATATATGAAAAAATGTTCAACATCAATGGTCATTCGGGAAATGCAAATTAAAACAACGCTGAGATTCCATCTCACTCCAGAAAGAATGACCAAGATTAAGAAATCAAGCAACAACAAATGCTGCAGGGGCTGTGGGGAAAAAGGACCTCTTCTCCACTGTTGGTGGGAGTGTAGGCTGGTGCAACCACTGTGGAAGTCGGTGTGGATATTCCTCAAGAAGATAGGATTAGAGATACCATTCAACCCAGTTATCCCACTTCTGGGCATTTTCCCAGAAGAATTGAGAACATCATACCACAGTGATATCTGTGCGCCTACGTTTATAGCAACCCAATTTGTAATAGCCAGATCCTGGAAACAACCCACGTGCCCATCGATCAAAGAATAGATAAAAAAGATGTGGCATTTTTATACAATGGAGTACTACTCAGCTATTAAGAAAGATTGCATTGAGACTTTTGTAAGTAAATGGTCACGACTTGAGACCATACTCATAAGCGAGATAAATCAAACCCACATGTGTAAATACCGTATTGTCTCCCTAGTGTAAGAAACGGAAAAGTATATATGATCCAAAATCTATAATAAATACTACATAAGTGTAAAAAACTGTTCAAAAAGCAAAAGTAACTGGGAAGGGAAAAGGCGGAAAGAGAAAAGGGAAGAGGAAAAGATATAAACCTGTATATATGTATATGTAAGATAACTAAAATGAACACACTGCTAAATCTATTCATTATTGAGAAAGAACAATTAATACTCATATGATTAGATCAATTTTACATGTCTATATCTGTTAATGTAAGTAACCATTTTAAAGATAACGATATGCAATATTGCAACCATTGTCAATTTTCCATCATCCGATATTGTAAACCTGCAATGTTACTGTTGTGTATTTACTCTAGTCATTTGTTTGTATCTTTTGCTTATTGTCTTTGTTTTATATATCTTTTTTTCTGTTTTTTCTTCGCTTAAATAAATAAAAACATAATAATAATAAAATAAAATAAAAACATGTTCATCATGCTTTTTTTCTTAGCATTATAATATTTTAAAAATAAATATCTCTTAAAAAAACATTAATCTCAAGTTGAATTATCCATTTATTTTAGTTTTCATTTGTTAAATTCAAGTAAAACAAAATGGAATATATTTTATGGTAATCTCATATTTATTACGTGGTTATTATGAAATTATTTGTACTTTTTTATTTGTCCTTCTAAATATTTGTATAACTGTGTTGATTCCACCTATAACAGTGATCAGCAGATAATATCATCTATAATTTTAGGGTGGTAGAATCTGGGGTCATATTTTTTATTTCTTTCACAGCTTTTGATTTGTACTGCAAATTTTTGTACTAAAAATGTGTCATCACTAAAGTTTAGACATAAAATCAGTCTAGGTGCCCATCAGTGGATGAATGGATAAAGACAATGTGATACACAATGGAACATCATAAACCGCAAAGAAGAATGAAACCCTGTCATTTTCACAAAAGCAAATGAAACTGGAAAACATGTTATGCAAAATAAACCAGACACAGAAAGACCACTACGGCATGTACTCTCTCATATGTGAAAGTTAAGAACAAGAATAAACCTGCATACAGAATACTGATCATCAAAGGTTGCAAAAGGGGAGGAAAGTATAGGTAAAAGAGGCTGAGTTTAACAGATCATGCTGTGGCACGTACTGAAGCATCATACTGAACCCCATTAAAATGTATGATTTTTTAAAATTTTATTTTAGAGAGAAAAACAGATAAACAAACAATGAAAATGAGTTTTCAAACAGAGTAGTAGAACAGCTACAATACTTTATACATTGAGTATTGGCATCTTGTAGTAATTATTTAGAGGATAGGACATAGGTATGATATTTTGTCTAAACAATATTGGCACAAAACATCCCATTCATGGAACAAACAGAAGCTAGATGCACAACTAACTTAACTATCTTGTATATACATACATGCTTTCCTTTTACCCATTCTTTCTTTCCCCTATCATAGTTTGTCTTTTCTTTATAACAGTTTCTTCCCAGTTCACAATAAGTACAGTACATTTTTTATTTTAAAGACAAAAAGGAAAAAACAGAAAAATCAAGATGCAAACAAACCTAAAAAACAATAGCAAAATCAAAACAACAACAAAAACAATACCTATATAGGTTTTCAAAACAAGATGATAGGAATTTAACAAGGATTGTTATACAGCATATAGTTTTCTTCAAAACAGTTGCTCAAGCCAGGTATGGTGGCACACACCTTTAATCCCAGCACTTGAGAGGCTGAGGTAGGAGGAGCGTTGTGAGTTTGAGGCCAGCTTGGGCTACAACGTGAGTGCAAGGCCAGTCTGAGCTACATAGTGTGACCCTGCCTCAAAAAACTAGGGCCAGGAGTTTGGCTCAGCAGCCTAAGCACCTGTCTGGCAGGCATGAGGTTGTGAGTTCAATCCCTGGTGCCACAAAAAACAAACAAACAAACAAACAAAACAAAACAAAAACAAAAAAAAAAACAACAGTTGCTCAAGTTACCAGATACAGGAATAAAACAAAACAATAAAATGGAACAAAGCATTAGATTTCAAAAACAAGACAGAAGAATATCCCCCACAGTTGCCAACAATGTACACTGCCCTCCTCCAAATAGATGCCCAGACACCAGGCCTTCAATGTCAAACAACTGAAGCATCAAGCTATTCCTTTCACCTCGGTTCTTATCATCTCACCTGGAGTCCTCTGAATCAGCCGGTTGCTTACCCTGGTGGGGGGCAGGGTAGGGAGCTGGGGGATATTCTTCTGGTTTCCCAGCCCATGCGCCAGCTGGTTCATGGGAAGGTATGCTTTGTCTTCTTGCTGAGTCTCCTCTCGATCACCATGGAGGAACCTGGCTCACAGGAAGTCATGTTTTGCCTCTAAAATGTATGATTCACACATGTTAATTTTTAAAAATGTACTTTCCTTCATTATGAAGTATGATATGTCAAAAAATAAAATATTAATCTAAAGCCAAATAGACAAAATTGAAGAAAATTTTCTAAACCCAAAAGATACAAACAGAGTACACAGGAAATGTCTCTAAATATCAATATCCAAGAAGAAAAAAGACAGGCTTCCTATCAAGAAATAATAATAGCCTCAGACCTTTGCCCCACTTGCCCCATCCCCCCACCCCCAGCCCCACCCCCAACCTGGAGACCTCAGACCTCTGCAGCAGCCTGGCAAGACCTTGAACCTTCACCCAGCCCACACCACCCCCCACACTCCCATTCACCCCGGAAACCTCAGACCTCAGCAGCAGCCCAAGGAGACCTTGGCCCTTTGCCCCACCCACCCATCCCAGAGACCTACAACAGCCTGAGGATCATTGACAGAAGCACCTCCCTCTCTACCCTACAGTCTTCGACAGCCTAGAGACCATCAGCACCCTGTTCACTACCTGCAAAACCCTGGTGGGCTGATGGAAGAATCAGCAACCCATCACCCACACAGGGGACCCCAGCAGGCCTGCTACTGTGCAGTGAGTTCCTTCCTCAAGTAGAGGACATCAGTGACTCAGCAGGAGCAGCAAGGAGCCCTTCTCTTCAGCTGTAGGACTTTGGAAACCCAGCAAGAGTGGGTGAGACCTTCTTCCATAGAGAAAACACTGGGTGGGTTGAGGAGAAGGCTGACAAGGTCTCCCCCAACCTGGAGAAACTGGAAAGGGCCTAGAAGACCCCTTGTGGCACAGTAGGGTCCCAGCTGAGGCACACAATATAGCCAGGTAAATCTGGCAGTGTGGAACAGCCTAAACCACAAGAGCAATAGAAGCTAAGGGTCAGCTTACATCAATACTCCTAGGCTAGACAGCCTAGGGAGAATATAAGACTCACCCAAAAGGACCTACAGGAGGAATCCAAGTGACTGGCCCCTCCACTTTATTGAGGGAGTCAGCATTTGGACAAATATCACCCATACAGTAGGACCCTAAGACACGAATCACAGCAGTCACTAGAGACTAGTGGGATTGAAAGACCAAACTACTAACCTAAGAGGTGAAAATGACAAGACAAAAAAGCAAAATGCAACCTCTAATGTCCAGTCCATCAGGAACAAGTATAGGGGACATTGAAATAGAGGACACAGAAAGTCACACACCTGAAATTTCTGAAAAGATAGCAAGTGAAATAAAGAAACAAATCCATAAAGCTATAGAGGAAATCAGATTAGAAATAATCTCTCAGGTAAAGAAAGAAATGACAATCTTTGTAAAGGAATTACTCAACATAGCTAGAGAAGATATAGATTTTTTAAAAAAGTACAGGAGCATGGGAAAATGATGGAAACCTTTAATAAACAACTTAGGAAGCAATAGAAAGCATGAAAAAACTTCAAGGAGATATCCAGAAAATACAAAGCCTCGTTGAAAGCTGGCGAAACCGTTTAAATGAAACTGAGGATAGACTTTTGAACCTCGAAGACAGGATCGCAGCTAGCGATCATGAAAGGAAAGAAGTAAAAATAACAAGGGAGCATGAAATAACAATTCAACAGCTTCAGGTAGATGCAAAGAGATTCAATAAAAGGCTGATAGGCGTCAATAAAAATGCAGGAGTCAATGCAACTGACTTAAAAAAACTATTCTCAGAAGCAATGGTGGAAAATTTCCCAAGGATGGGAAAAGAATCACATATGCAGATAAGACAGGCATATAGAATGCCAAACAGTCATAACCAAAATAAATCTACACCCAGACATATAATAATTAAGATCTCAGACATACAGCATAAAAACAGAATGTTAGAGAAAAGACACAACTCACCTATCAAGGAAGGCCCATTAGAAACATGGCAGACTTTTCAGTGCAAACCCTCAAGTTAAGATGAGCTTGGAGTGAAGTATTTCAAGCCCTGAAAGAAAACAACTTTCAGCCCAGACTGATGTACCCTGCAAAACTTTCTTTCAAAATTGATGCAGAGATGATATTTCCATGACAAAGAGCAACTTACGAAATTCATGTCTACCAAGCCAACCCTAGAAAGAATACTGAAAGACATAATAGAGAGAAAGAAATGACTGCAATTCCCAGAACAACAACAGAAAAAAAAATGACCAGGCAGGGCAAACAATTAAATGGGGAGAAAAGCAGGAAAACAGCAACAGGAAAATAACATGACAAAGTTAAACCAGTATGTATCAGTTATATCCATCAATGTAAGCGGTCTCAATTCACCAATTAAAAGAAATAGGCTAACAGAATGGATCAAGAAACAGGATCCAACAATATGCTGTATGCAAGAAACACATCAGACTCAAAAGGAAACTCATACACTAAAAGTCAAAGGATGGAAAACAATATTCCATGTGATAGGAACCCAGGAAAAAGCGGGCATAGCTATTCTGTTTGCAGACAGTGTAAACTTCAAACCAAAAATGATCAAAAGAGATAAAGAAGGTCACTATGTACTTGTTAGGGGGGCAATTCAAGGGGAAGAGCTAACAATCATAAATATGTATGCACCAAATACAGGAGCACCCAACTATATAAAACAGATACTAAAGGACATGAAAAACCAAATACAATCATAACACGAGACCTTAATACCCCATTGTCACATAGAGATAGATCAACTAGATAAAAAGTTGGCAAAGAAATAACAGAACTGAATCAAACCTGTGAACAAATGGACTTAGTAGATGTGTACAGAGTGTTCCACCCAACAACATCAGAATACACATTTTTCTCAGCTGCACAAGGGACATTCTCTAAAATAGACCATATATTAGCCCACAAAACATGCTTACGTAAATGTGAAGGGATTGAAACTATCCCATGCATATTATCTGATCATAGTGCACTGAAATTGAAAATTAATGGTAAAAGAAACTGCAAAACCTACATAAACACATGGAAATTACATAACAACCTCTTGAACAACCAATGGGTTACCAATGAAATTAAAGAAGAAATTAAACAGTACTTAAAATTCAATGAAAATGCAGTTACAACATATCGACACTTGTGGGACACAATGAAAGTGGTCCTAAGCTGAAAATATATAGCAATAAATTGTCACATCAAGAAAACAGAATGAGCACAAATAAATAACCTAATGCTACACCTCAAGCTTCCAGAAAAAGAAGACCAAGCTCATAGAAGAGAGGAAATTATAAAGATCAGTGAAGAAACTAATGCAATTGAGACTAAGAAAAAAATAGAAAGAATTGATGAATCAAAGAGCTGGTTCTTTGAGAGAATAAACAAAATTCGTAAACCTCTAGCCAACCTTATCAAGAAAAAAAAAGAAAAACTCAAATTCATGCAATAAGGAATGAAAAGGGAGAAATTACTACAGATTCCATGGAAATTCAGAAGATCATGAATACCTACTTTGAAAATCTTTACTCACATAGGGTGGAAAACACAGAGGAAATGGACAAATTCCTAGAAATGTATGAACTACCAAAGCTGAGTCAAGAAGATACAAAAATTTTGAATAACCCAATATCAGCTATTGAAATTGAAAACATGATTAAAAACTTACCAACAAAGAAAAGTCCAGGTCCTGATGGATTCACAGCTGAATTCTACAAGAACTTTAGAGAAGATTTAATGCCAATACTCCTCAAGCTCTTCAATGAAATTGAAAGGGAAGCAATCCTTCCTAACTCATTCCTGGAGGCAAGTGTTACTCTGACACCAAAACCAGAGAAAGACCCAACCAAAAAGGAGAACTATAGGTCAATCTCCCTAATGAACATCGATGAAAAGATTCTCAATAAAATACTGGCAAATAGAATGCAGCAAATCATTAAGATTATACATTATGACCAAGTGGGATTTATTCCAGGAATGCAGGGATAGTTTAACATATGCAAATCAATAGATGCAATACACCACATCAATAGTGCCAAAGACAAAAATCACATGATCATCTCAATAGATGCAGAAAAAGATTTTGATAAAGTCCAACACTTTATCAAAAACATTACCGAAAATTGGAATAGATGATATCTACCTCAATCTGATAAAAGCCATCTATGACAAACCAATAGCCAACATTATACTAAGTGGGCAAAAACTGAAAGC
>RJWM01035259.1:0-19082 GCA_004363535.1 Dasyprocta punctata
GGTCATTTAAACTAACCAATGCAATCTGCTTCTGTACCCACGCTTGCAAGACCCCTCCTCCCTTTGTTCTAATGTTTTATAAGCCTCTACAGGCCGCTGAGGGACACACAGTCTCGAATTGGCTCTAAATGAGACTGTGTCTCCAGGCCTGGCAATAAACGCTCCACTCCAAATTCATCAAGTGTTCCGTGAGTTTTGTACATCCCGGGGTAGGCTATAACATAAATCAACACTGCAGACACCTAGTGAGCTCTGTTCTTAACTTTGATTTCCCAGTGAAGGCAGGAGAGTGAGTAAAATAGTACTTTTAGGTTTAATTATGACTAAATGATACCCACTGGGTTTTTAACCAGTAGTAGAGTTCTGTTTTATAGTTTCTAGATCATGTGTATGCTTTAAGTAGATTTCATAGGGTGTACATGTTGGACAGGATATACAAATACACCCACAAGACATTTGTGACATACCCACAAGACAATTCCCTCAAAAGTAAATGGCAGGAAAAGCCCCTCTGAAGACCCAGCCTATTTTTCCCTTCATTGTCACTGAACTGTGTGACTGATCACTTCCTCTGAATTATGGCCTCCAGATACAACTTTATTAATCAAAGAGGGCCCTGTTCATTCCAGTGATCTCTCATGGCATTCTTACCCTTCAGGCAGTATTTTATTTTTCTATTACTTATAATTATGTTTACTTAAACTCTGCATGGATGCTTAATGATAATAAGTGGAGAGATAAATTATGTAGTGTGCTTTTAATACAATTTATATGAGTGTGTTTCAATTTTGTTTGTTTGTTTTTTGGTGCCAGGGGTAGAACTCAGGGCCTTATGCAAGCATGCAAGGAAAGAGTTCTACCACTGAGCCACACCCCCAACCTAAGAGCCTACTTCTAAGAGAATCAAATAATCTCCTGGGCCTGGATAAAAATGCCCAATATCCACGTGCTATTACGAATCTGTGTGTTTTACTGAAAGGGCAATGAGTGCTTACTTTTCTATACTAGGTGAGAAAATAAAACGAGGCAACATTACCTAGTGCTGTTTTAAATGGCAGATTTTACCGCCTCATTTTTGGTCTTACATTTTTCTGTATTGTTTGAACTTTTTAATACACATTGTACTCTTTTAAATAAATTGTAACAAACTAGCTAATTTTTAAAGATAATTATTGAAACTCAACTCTTCACAGAAAAATTACAGAAGGGGGTTCAATAATTCCAACCACTGGACAAACTTTATATTCCGGGGACAATAAAAAGAAAATATTTGCCCATCCCTTTAAAATACTAATGTTTGGAAATTTATCCTTCACCTGTAGTAGCTCCCATGCAGAAAAGCAAGAGCTTTATATCCTCCCACCTGTTCTAAACACATTCCAGTCCCGGAATCAGCTGCTCACGTCGTTTTCCCAAAAATCACTGAGTTTCAGTTTCTATTTCATACTCACTTTCAAAGGAGACTGCGAGGCGCAACAAACCCAGTCGCCTCATTCGAGCAGTGTGATTTTTCCTAATAAAACGTACGCGCAGTTCCCACCCATCTTTCCTGCCACAGGCGCAGCCCACGGTTTACTCACCGGGTTCAGATGCGGTCCAGGTAGCGAAGCAGGAGGGAGGCTGGCTGTGGACGCCGAAGGGAATCAGTCAGATCTTCCAAACATGCCCCAGAGACGCCCCTTCCGCCCCACGACAACACCAAGCACTCGCGCCGTGCGATTACCATTCTTCCTTCTTCAGGTGAGAGCTCACTGGGTCGCCCGGGTTTTCCGGGAGCTCCGGGGCTCCCGCGAGTTTCCCGCGCTCCCGTTCCAGGCTGCGGGGACAGGAGGGAGCGCCACCGCACGGCGGCGCCGGTCCTGCGGTGATCTGAGCTTCCCTGCTCTTCCTGGCCACGTTCTTCCGCTTTTCCCCGTCTCAGTCTGGGAACCCGGGCTCCCTACCTCCTGCGCATCCGCACTCGGTGGGGACTCAGGAAGCAGCCCTCTGCAGGCCCTCGCCAGGGGCACACCCGGCTGGGCGCCCGCGGGGCGTGGCGGGGGCGTGGACAGCGAGCGGTGGCTGCAAAGGTAGACCAGACCCGGATTGGCAGAGCCGCCGAGTTGGTGGCTGCCCAGCCCTCGCCCGGCCCGTGAGGTTCCTGCAACGTCAAGATCTGTGCTGTTGCGCCAGGGATGCTGACGCTGCCCACAGCCTGAGCCGTAGCACTACCTTCCTGCAGAGTGCGTCGAGGTGCACTAAGGGAAAAGCCCCGAACTCCCTGTTTTTTAAAATACGAAAAGGAAACAGAGAGTGACTGATGTCACCAGGAAGCTGTGTCCTAATGCTGCGAGAAGCCACTGATAACTTGCTCTGGGTTCTTTGTGCCTTTGATGAAAGGTTTCAGACAAGATACCTAAGCAGTCAGATAGGTTAGGTAGAGGTAATAGCAACATGGTAGATTTTCAGAGCGACAGAGAGACTACGACTTCAAGCATGAAAATGGGCTAATGCCAAGATGTCAGTGCACTGCTTAGGTCTCAGGTTACATTGAAATAATTACATGAGTCTTTCAAGGATAAATTTGAATCATTTGTAGGCAGATAAACAGATCTTGAGATCATAATGCTAGGTGAAATACATCAGACACAAATTAAATATCGCATGATTTCTTTTATACCGTATGAGAAACTCAATGTAAAGAGCAAAATAAAAGATGATAGGAAACAGATTTTGTGGAGAAGGGGAGGAGATCTGAGAAAGGGGGGATAAGCTAATAAAGATATGATAATATAAACGTTCACATTCCCCAAGGTGAATGTAATTATGTATCACAAATACAGACTAAAACTTGTTTTTCTTCGAAATATCTTAGAGCTCTCAGTTTAAGGCTGGGGTTATGGCTTAAGTGGGCTTCAGCAATGAACTGCAGGAATAGGCAGCTACAAGTCCTTTAGCACTAGATCCTGTAAGCATTCACTTAGAATCTGTTGTAAGGCGGTGTTTCTTGAGGTTCATTGATAGTATTCGTAGCGTTTGTGAATTTGAAAGGGAGAGCAATTACACCTTCAAACATCATTTCTTCCTAATGATGAACATACCCAATAAATCACAATGGTGTTAACAGTAGCTGTGACTCTGTCATGTTTAGAAATCCAAGATATTTTTGCATCATGTTACAATATTTTCAGATGTCTCAAAATAATTCTTTAGTAATGTACTACCTTGTGTCGTGGTGTTAGACATATTGCCAGATATATGTTTAATGTGTTAATAAAAAGTATACATTACCACATGTAATTCGTTTAAAAAATAGTTTGCTCACTGTATTTCACTGTAATTGGTTTCTTTTTTAATCCTATGTATTTTGTGTATTTTAAAACACTTCTTAGTAAGGGTCTACAAAATTCACCAGATGGTGCACAAAATAATGCCAGAAACTCGTCTTCTTTTCCATATATTTTAAATTGAAAAAAAATACTGTATAAATAAAGAAAGCGATCTTTCCAGGAACATCATTTCCTTCCTCCATTATTCTTTTACAAGGAAAATGGGTTCATTTGACCAATTTAAGAGGGGAAAAGGTTTCTGTTTATTCCCAAGGTGGAATGTTTCTGCTTAGTTTGTTCTGAGTCCTTGAGGTCTTTTCCAACTCTTCGCCATGGTCTGGACTTTGTATGGGCCCTAAACTTTATTAGTATGCTCACAGCAGGTCACATATTCTTGGGATAAAGTTTGAAACTATAGGCTATTTACATTTGTTTCTATAGCTAATGATTAAAAAAATAAAGAGAAGAAAATTAGGTCTTCTTTGCTTTTCACTTAGTCCCAGTGACCTGTCTGCAGGACTGTTAATGTCTGACTTTCTGTGTAACATTTCCACCCTAAAAGGCTGGAACCTTAAATCATTTAGAGGATTGGGTGATCTGTCATCCTGTCTACTTTCTGCTTAAAGGAGGCACTGAAGGGAGGGAGTTAGTGTCCCCACTCTTGCTGACTTTCATGTCTGGAGTGTGGGTCAAGGAGTCCTATATAGCTAGATGGTTTAGGAGGACACAGGACCATTTGGAAGGAGATGAGAGTATTAAAAGGAAAAGATAAAGTTTAGGAGACAGTTTATTATACATGGTCCAGATACAAGATTATGAGAACAAAGTTTTATGAACATTTTCCACCAGGTTTCAGAAAGCCAATTCCATATCATTTCCCCAAAGCCTGGACTTGTCATAAGTCTTGCAAGGTGAGGGAGATACTGGCATAGTTCTAAGATAGGTATACACAGCATTGAACTTTGATAATGGAACAGGTTCCTCCTTGTACTCAGTTAAAACATTGAATGCCATTTGATTTTGTCGCATCACTTTCCTCATAAGTTGGACTTTGGTATTTAACAGAGAGATCCCTTGGACAGTATCATTAAGGGCTTTCTGAATTTACTGAGTCAGAGATTCCAAATGCCACACACTTATGTTCTAGTCTCATGGAGGGAATATAAATAGAGGGAAGATGATCATATCATTGGACCACACTATGGAACACA
Organism: Dasyprocta punctata; assembly: GCA_004363535.1. Classification (NCBI taxonomy): domain Eukaryota; kingdom Metazoa; phylum Chordata; class Mammalia; order Rodentia; family Dasyproctidae; genus Dasyprocta; species Dasyprocta punctata. The sequence continues at coordinate 4,520 of RJWM01035259.1, forward strand.
GGAAGGTTGACAGGGCAACAAGGAGTTTTAATCCATCAACCTTGCATTGAAGGAAGACCCAAGGTGCATTGACCAATCCGGCTAGGAGGCAGTGAGGGCCATAGATTGGTGTGGCAAAGCCACTGGGTGCTATTTGGTGCAGCCCAATGTGTTTCAGGCCTTAGGAATTAATCAGTAATAAACCAGTTCTCCGCCAGTATGACAATGTGCTGACATTTCTTGGAAGGAGTCCAGCCCAAATATTTGGTAGTATTGCATCAGGTATACTAGGAATAATTACATTGTTTCCAACAATGATGAGCTATCTGACAAAGGTATCCCATAATGGGAGTAAGCCATACATAATCATGTTTTATTTGAAAATATCTGTCCTCATAGTGAGGATTATTATGTCTGACCACAGGAAATATTGGACTTTTGAAAGAAAAGACTCATCATATCCCCAAAGAATGATATGTTTTATCATCTGAAAAGTTTTTCTCATGTCCTGTATTGTCCAAGTTAGAATTTATGGGCCACAGGGATACATCTGAATGAGAATATACATAATACATAGACTATACATGATAGCTTGTTATGATATATACATATCATAAACATAAAATCATAGACTCATACATAATATCATAGATTCTTCTTTTTTCTCCTGTATATAATATTATAATTTGTTCTTTTGTTCTTTCTGGACAACAGTTTAGGACTTCTGGAATTAATTGGTTAGGTTTACAGCAGAGATGTAGGGCAACAGTCTGCATAATTAAAAGCTGTCATTTTCAGAAGTTCTTGCTTTGGCCACTAAGGTCCCATAGCTTCCAATAAAATTGCCTAGACTAGAGGGTGTATGCCATGTAACAAACTATCCTGCGTACTTCCTGTCTCTTGGCCAGAACTCCTGCAGAAATGTTTTCTTCTATTTTTTTGTTTTCAAGTCCTTGAATTATGAATAGTCACAGAGTTCTCAGGCTATTAGTGTTTTTCTGAGGCTCTGTTAAGCAGTTTGATGAAGTCTTGTGTCTGAGTAATGTTTCATCTGTTTCACCTCCACATTCACACACAGTAACACTCGGAGGCCACTGGGATGCAAAAGGAACATCTTGAAAGTCCAGGAGTGCAAGCCATTGGGTGTTTGAAGGAATTTGGTCCAGCAGATAATAGATGTTAGAGACTACTGGGTATATGAATATGGAAATTTTATACTAAATGGAAATAAACATTCAGCTTTTTAGAAGCTAAAATTGGGGTGTTACAAGGCGACTGGTAAGGGACTGTTATGGTTTGTGTCTGGATGTCCCCCCAAAGCTTCATTCAGTCATAATGGGGGAGGGTTTCAGAGGCAGCTGAAACTAGTTTGTGACTCATTCATAGTCCAGTGCTGGGATTGAGGGTGTGAGTACTACACCCATCCTAGAGCAGGTATACTGGATACAATATAAGGGACAGAAAGAAGTTTGTCTCCTCCCTCTCTTTTATGTATTTATTTATTTATTTATTTGCTTTTGCTATCTTCTGCTTCCATGAACTATGGCCCACTGCCATGTGCCACTCAGCCTTGGAATCAGTTGATTGTAGACTGAAACTTCTACAAACTGAGTTAAATAAACGTCTTCTCCCTTAACTTTGGGTGTTGAGTATTTTGTCTCAGCAATGAGAAAAGTAACTAAGACAGGCACTAAAAGTCGTCATGAAAGAACATATTTATTCAAATTTCAGACCAAAGAAATGACTGTTTGTAATGTGGAACAGTATCAGGATTTTTTAGCTTAGCCACTGTCAGGGTGGCAGTAATAGTTCATGCGTACCCCATACCATGGTTTTAATGAAAAGATGAATAAATACAGAGTCATTATCAGCACTGATGGGATAGGTAACCTGGGTCTACTAGATGAGCCAAAGATAATTTGAGCACTCATCTTTTTAAATAAGTCTTTAACTGCTTTTCTAGGTTTAGCTGGTTAAAAAAAGCAAGCACTTGAACATTCAGTCATTACCAAGAAAGTGATAAGAAAAAAATTATTTCATAAACAGCATAGATGAAGAATAAAGCATTTGGTCATTGGAGTCCCATTAATGCCCACAACCCAACAAGAACTGAAAGTCAAGCATTCAGAAGAGGAGGTAGGAACAGTATAAGGGCCCCATAGTAGAGGAGGAAGTTTATGGTCTTACCTGCAAAATCCAATGTTACCTGAGGCTTCATTCCACTGAAGGTGATGATCAAGCTAGGTGCCAACTAGAGTCATCCTCATTCCATGGATAACTGGGGCTGTGGACCTAGGCTGCTTTGATACTTAGAACAGTGAGATCTTCAGTGTCCCATTTTGTCATATTTAGGGCAAGGTGACCAAGAGGAATGCCCAATGTCAGAGAAGTTTCTCTTTCAGTGACTGATCTGCCAGACCTGACACTTATCAACTAGCTTAGTTTCCTTGGGGATGGAGTCAACAAGGAACATTCAGTAACCTAATTAAGCAGCAAAATGCCCCACATGCTTTTCTTCTCTCGTTCTTGTTCTGTCTCAGATTTCTTTTTCCATCTTTCTTCTCCTATGTCCTGGTTATTTAAAAAGATCATATTTAGCAAGGTTAGTAGGACATCAATGGGAGTTTGGAGTGCCAAAGACATCTTTGGCAACTTCTTCCTATATCTGGAACTGACTAGATGAGAAATGCCTCTTTCGGAGGACTCAGCCCTTAATGAAATAAGGATCTGATCATGATCTGGTCTTAGAAATAAGAATCTGGTCATAGTATGACAATAAACTTCCTCCTCCACAGTGGGCTTTTATTCTGCTCCTATCTCCTATTCCGAGTATGATCTAACTCCAAAGGTAGAAGGAGCAAGAAGACTATGTCTTCCTGATTCACAGCATTAAAAGTGTCACCAGGGAGCCATGTCTTAATACTGTGAGGGACAAGTGGCACACATTTCTCAATTCTTTGTGTCTGTTATGCTTCAGTTATATGTCTTATTGCTAAGATAAAATAACCAACACCCAAAGTTAAAAGAGGAAAGCTTTATTTGCCTTACAGTCTGTAGAGGTTTCATTCCATAATTGCCTGGCCCAAAGGCAGGGTGGGTTGGCAGAGGAACGTCACAGAGGAGAAACTGTCCATGGCAAAGTAGGGAAGGCAGAAAGCAACAAGCAGCAAATCCAAGCAAACTTAGCAGCTTCTTTCTTCCCTTTTTATATTCTGTCTAGGCTACCTGGTTTAGGGTGGGTGCCAAAAAGATCAGTGCTCTGATTTAGTAACCACACACCCTTTATCCCAGAATCACACACTATAGATCCAGCCACCTCTGAAAAAGCTCCATCTATGACTGTTTGAGGCTTTGGGGGACAACTAGACTCAAGTCATAATGTTCCACCGCTAGCCCCCCAAAGACTAATGCATTCCCTTTGTGCAAAATTCATTTAGTTCATCTCCATGAGTTGCCAAACCCCTAACCATTCAGCATTGCTGAAAAGTCCAAATCCAAAGCCTCCTCTGAGATTTAAGGCAAACTCTAACTGTGAGCCTCTGTACAAATGAAAAAAAGTTAAACACTTCCAGCACTCAACAGCAAAAGATAGACATTTCCATCTGTAAGTTATTTGCAGGGGGATACCAAGGAATGAGAACAAGGCAAGGCCAAAATCTAGCAAGGCACACATCAAATCCTGCAGTTCTGCTTCCAGCATCCCCAGAAATATGTGGCAAGTTATGAACTCCAAAGGGTGAGATGGTCTGCCCCTATGGAACTTCTGGTTGTAGTTCCCATGGCTTCTCTCTTGGGCTGGCTCTATTTCCTCCTTGCAGTTTTCCTCAGATGATCCACATTCCTGGCTTCTCTAAATTTCTAGGATCTCGACTACACCTTCAGCATCACACTCACAGGTTTACACACTGCCCTCTCATGGGCACACTGCCTGGCCTCCCAGGTCATCTCACGAAATTTGGGAGGAAACCTTCCTGACCCACAACTCTTCCTTTCCACATCTACATAAAACCTGCATCATGTGGTTGATGCAAGAGCCTGCCATCAGATGTAGATGCAGCCAGTTTTCCTTCTTTCTAGGCCTTAGGGATCCAGCATCTAGGTTGATAAGCTCTCTGAACCCAATTCCAAGGAATAAATTCCCAAGAGCACCACCATTCTGGAACATAGTGCTCTGGGCCTCTCTTCTCAAAGCAATCTTTCAAGTTTGCAAATTTGAGGTTGCAAAGGTTGGAGTCATGCTGTTTTCTGTGATGTTCTCAGGCCATCATCTGAAAAAGTACCCAAATTCTGTTTGGTTTATATATTACAAAAATAAAAATTGTTGAGCACTAACTGGTCTGAATTCACTCAGTATCTCCCAAAGAAGGCACACACATGCCAGTGATGTTACAGCATTCATTGAGGACCTTGAGTAAGCTGGAGTGGGTCTCTTCTTGTCTGAGTTTGGAGCACTGCAGTCATCCTGGTCAGGAGGAGGTTCAAAAGATGGGAAATTATTAACACTAGGTGGTGCCATTCATATGAGTGAGCACCATCACACCTGGATCTAATTTGGATTGGGAACATAAGTCAGGATTATCTCATAAAGCAAAGAAAGCTTGAACATGGGATACCTCCAACCATTTCCTTGCCTTTTTGCAAAAGAGATCTAACTGGAATATAGTCACAGGATGCATCTGAGGGGCAAATCAATGGAACATCAGTGTGACAAACAGAACACACACAACTCAGAAAAGGCAACTGCCATCTCAGAAAAGTAAATAAACTGATAGGATGTACAAGGAGACATCTTTCTTTGCCCAAGGTGGTCTAGATATTGAGTGCAAATCACCTTGCCCAACTCCTGGATCTAGGTGCTTGATTGGTCTCAACTGGCCTCTGTGATCTTTTTGTGATTGATGGTTGACTTTAGGATGCCTTTCATCAGACAGTGAACTACAGTAGTGGTTCTGTGAACTACTGTAGTAGTACAGTGAAGTATTGTAGAGAAAGAGGTGTGACGCTCACTTTACAATGCAGACTTGTGTTTACCATCTGTTATGGTTTATATCTAGAAGTCCTCCTAGAGACTATGTACTCATAAGGGGGTCTTTTGGAATAGGATTGGACCACGGGAGTTCTATAGCTAAATGTGGTATTAGCAGGTGGAGTCTTGTTAGAAGGGCCTAGACACTGGGGGCATGAACTGGAAGCGCATATCTCAATCCCCAGTTCCTCCCAGCATTCTTGGCTTCCTGGCTAAAATGACATAAGCAGGCTTCCTTTGCAGCAGGCCTTTCCCCCATGTCACTTCTGCTCTGGAGTCAGCTAAATATGAACTGAAACCTCTAAAGCATATTATCTCAGTAATAAGGAAAGTGTCTAAAACATGACCTAATACATACCAAAAGATTATAACTATTTTAGAATCCATTGGCACGAACAAGGTTTAATCAGCACTTGTCTTGGTTACTTTCCTCTTGTTGCTGAGACAAAATAGCTGACACCCAAAATGAGGGAAGGAAAGGTTTATTTACCTTACAGTTTTTATAGGTTTCAGTCTATAAATAGCTGGCTCCAAGGCAAGGTGGTATGGCTAAGGGGCAACTGTTCTTGCTGGGTGCAAGTGACAAGAGTGAAAAGGGCAGAAAGGGAAAAGCACGCCTCTTTCCCTCCCTTATATCATATGCCAGCTATCCACCCCTGGGCGGGTGCAGCCCTCACACCACCAATCCCAGCACTAGACAACAAACCAGTCACAAACACTGGACTGAGCCTCCTCCATGACTGCATGAGGTTTAGGGGGGCATCCAAACACAAACCATAGCATTACTCTATACAGAAAAATGCATTTTGGGCCTATTGCCATAGTATGCCATCTTCTGACTGTAAGTGGTGTTGCTTCTAATAGTGTAGGAAGAGGCAACAGTAATATGAAAGCCTAGAAATAGTAGCCTGTATAGGATACCAAGTAAAGCTAGTGGAAAACAAGCTTCACAATCAAAGTGCACTTTTCAGAGACGCAAAGTCTTGCTTATTTTGAAACGATTCCAAGTCTATGGGATGCTGTACCACAGAATAAACAGAGGGAAAAGAAGGCTCATGATCCAACTCCAGAGAAAGAAGCAGTGAGAAGGCCTCGTCTTCCCACTTAGTGAATCAGTAATTTGAGTCACAGAATTAAAGACATCTCCAGGAAGCCATATTTTAACATGTGAAGAACAAGCAGCACATACTTCTCAATTCATTGTGTCTATTACAAAGTATTTCAGACAAGATAACTAGTAATTTCTCTAGTGTTTAGGGAGAGTTTATTGTAAAATGATGTTTTCAGAGCAATAAAGAGAATATACCTTCAAGTATGGAAGTGGCAAGTGCCAAGAGAGTAGTTGCAATGAATTAAATCTCAGGTTACATTTGTATGATTAAATGGTCTTTAAAAGAATATCATTTCCTTCTAAAGGAACATCAACTGTTTTGATCAACTTCAGAGGTAAGAAAGTTTCTATTTATTCTCTATGTAGAACAACTCCACCTTATTTGTTCTGAGTCCTTGAAAATTTTTCCAACCCTCCATTGATGATCTGGACTTTGTACCAGCCTTGGATCTTATCAGCAGACTCAAGAGTTGTTACATTCTCTTGTGCTGAAGTTTGAAACCATAGGTTTGTTGGTTTTTATCGACAGCTACTGATTAATAAAGTGAAGGGAAAATGAAAACAATTATATCTTCTTTGCTGTGAGAAAAATATTGTCTAGGCATCTGGAGAATCAGATAGTACATTAATGGGTATAGCATTTGTCCCTGTATTATAAATTGAAGGGTGAAATGTTCAGAGTTCACCAAACTAAATGTGAATGCCCATCAAGGTCTTTTGCTTAAGTAAAATTTGATCCAAGTCCAATATATGTAGAAAAAAGTACAAAAAGTCTAAGCAGACACTTGATCTATATTTACAATATGAACACACCTGTATACCCAGATTTTTTAAAAAAGCATTCACAGTACCCCAGATTTCTCCAGGAGCCCTTACCTAGTCATTATCCCTTATACAGATTACCACTATGTTTAATTCATATAGTAATTCTGGTCCATTTTTAATTACCACCATCACCAGCATCATTATTGGCAGTGCTGGGGATCCAACCAAGGCCCTTGTCCATGGGCAGGCTCTACTACTGGGCAACATCTCTAGCCTATCAGGTTTTTAATAACTTTATTTCTTAAATACTTTTGTTGATTCTTCAGTTTCTCTTGCAAAGTCATCGAGTGTCTCCCCAGCATCACTGGATATGTATTCATTTCCAGTTTCTATGGGCTGCTTTTAGTCTCTCAAGCATTTAGTCCTGTGGCAGTTGGCATTCTAGAAACTTCTCTTTGGCTTTTGTAACTCTCTCTCTTCCTTTGTTCTTCCATGATTTTTCATTTTCTAGATTTTTTTTTCTTTTGGAATCATGTTTGGACTGTGTATCCTCTGTAATTGGGCTTTGGTTTTCTCTTCAGGTGATGTTTTCCACATAAATCTTTCAAGTTCCCCTCGCCAGTTCCGGATCTCTCTTGTGAACTAGACATTTGTGCCAACTCCTCCCAAACGTTTGAATGGGAACCCTCGCAGGTATCTCATCCCTAACAGTCCTAACCCTGTCTCATCATCCTTTGAACCCAAACAGGCTTCAGTCACATTCTCTAACTGGATGAGAACCCCCGTCACCTGCAATGCCTCACACAAAGTCTGGGTGACACCCAAGATGATTTCACTGTCCTTTTCATGGTGGCAGTCTGCCTTCTTAGTTCCTATCAAATATGCTTCTTTCATACAGCATGCTAGTCTCTGAATGAACCCTCATCCTTTCCCCTTGATTATTCATTTTTTCATCCTGGGACTTTTAGTAGTTTCATTAATTGCAAACAGATTTAAGCCCTGCCCTTCAGTTTCATGGTTGATATGCAAGGATATCTTTGGGGAGGAGGGCTCCCTAAATGGAAGACCTGACTGAAGCTTGAAATAAGAGGGGGAGCAATTTAGATGAAGGTGGAAGTGCATGAATTAATATTCTGAAACGGAAAAACACAGAACACTCCAGGAACTGAGTAAAGCCAATTGCTAGAGAATGCCATGAAGTGAAGATGAAAAGGAGGTTGGGGGTTTAAAACAGGTAACTTGGGCTGGGGTTTAGCTCAGCAGTGTAAGCGCCTGCCTGGCAGGCGTGAGGTTGTGAGGTTGATCCCCAGTACCAAAAAATAAAAAAATAGAAATAAAATAAAATAAAATAAGTAACTGACTCTATTAATTTAAATTTTAGGAATGTGTCTTGATGCTGTATGAACCATAGATTGGATAACAACCACTCCACTCCTACACTTGAACTTTTAGGATTCCCAGATGTTGCTTCCAGGTGCTCTCCTGTTTCCGATCATATTAAGTCAGGTATCCCTTCCCTTTGAAATGCTTTAACTGTTTCATCTTCAAGAATAACTTTAAATCAGGCATAGCGATGCACAGCCATAATTGCCAGCACTCTGAAGTGCAGAAGAAGGAGAATCAAGTTTGAGCCCAGTCTAGGCAGTTTAGTAATTTAGCAAGACCATGTCTTTAAAGCAAAAGAGAGAAGGAAAAAGAAAGTCTTTAAAAACCTTAAGTGACAGACTAGCATTTCACTATATGGCCTTTGCCTGCTTCTTCATATCTCCCACTGTCTGTAAACATCTAGAAGTTCAATTTAAACTCAATTATGACTCTCAAAAAGGACTTCATGTCTAATGTTCCCTTCCTGTCAATCCAGTTTCTGTTGTTAAAGAAAAAAATATTCAACAAAACTTATTAAAGTGCAGCAAGCTATACTTTATTCCAGGACCATATTAATAGGTATATGAACTATGGTAACAAGGTCCTGTAGTGGGGAAGAGAGTTTGAGCTTGACTCTGACTGGGTGTAGCATGGACATTTAGAAATTTAAAGACAAGGAGCAGGATGGGGATCAGTGGGTGAAAAATGATTAACAGAAAACATCACGAGTAATGGAGATTCTGGCTAAACCCGCCTGATAGGATTCATGCTGAAGACAGGCCATAGAGATTAGATATCACCTGCAGGGTGGTGGAGGATGAGAAATGGAATCAGTAATCAAGGGTGATCAGATACTGAGTGTTGTGGTTTTGAACTAGTATATCTTTGAAAAGCCTCATATACTCAAAGCAAGTTATTTAGGAACGTGATTGGAAAATGAGGGTCTATATTTATCGGTGGATTGATCTATTTAATGAGTTTATAGCTGAATGTGCTGTTGGCGGTGTCTCTTTTTGGGCGAGGCACTGGGGCTGTGCCTTTGGAAGGTATATCTCCCATCCTGGCTCCTCTCTTCTCTTTTTGATTCCTGGTTGCCATGTAGTGAGCAGTTTTTTTTCTGCCATGCTTTTCCATAATGCCATCTGTGCCTTGGAGTCAGCTAACCACAGACCAAGCCCAGTGAAACTGTGAGCCAAATAAGCCTCTCCTCCTTTAAATTCTGGGTGTTGGATATTTTGTCCCAGCTACAGGAAAGTGACTAATACATCAGCAAACACTGAGGATTATTGATGAAATGATTTAGTAGGTTCTTTGCTACAGCTTGATTGATAGAAGAAAGTTCCAGAGCCTGGCTAGTTCAGTTAAGTGAAGAATTTGGGCACACCTCATTGCCAAGATTAGTACAAGGAGCCAGATTTAGGGAGAAACTTCACTGGTGCTCAGCTGAAAGAGCCCCTTCCAGACTATACTAATGGTCTGGGTTCACCTCCAACACACATGGTCACACCAGATTGCAACACTGTTTCCTGCATCTGTCACCCTCAGGGAGAGAGGAAGTCTGTAGTCATGCATACTGCAGTGTTGACACATGGAACTTCTCACTTATTGTTGGTAAGGTTGCCATTTCCCTCTTGTTCACTAGTACTTCTCATTCACTAATACAGAGAACTTTTGCTGCAAATTGATGACAACCAAATCAGCTCAAGCCTAATACTTCTTTTATTTACAGATGACACTTTCAGTTCATAGAGTCTCACCAAATAGATTCTTTATTTTCTTTTTCTTAAGAGAAAAAAATAAAAACAATAAAACAAAGTTTCATAACAAGCAAAGAGTAACAATAATTAATGCATTGTATATTGTTATATTCATAAGCTATTCATCGTACAAGACATGAAATATTGCCCAAATAATATTAGCACAAACATTTCTTTTCAGTGAACTAAGCTGTATAAATGTTTTAACCACCAGTAACAAGGATTGAACCCAGGTCCTTAGGCATTATAGAAAGGTGCTCTACCACTGAGCCACGTCCACAGCTCTTTATATTTATTTCTTTTGAGATAAAGTTGTACTACTTTTCTCTGGATGGCCTTGAACTAGGATCCTTGTGCATAAACCTCCCAAGCAGCTGGGTGTACAGGTGTGCATCAGGTGTCTCTACATGCCCTTATTTAACTTTCAGCACATCCCTGTAACAGCATGGTACAGTACAGAGTTACAAAAAGTTAAGTTTCCTGTGCAATGTGCTGACACCACGTTGTGGCATATGGCCTAGAATCTCAGATTAAGGTATTTTATTTTTGCAATTTTTACATTTGCTATAGTTGTATTTTTTCTCATGTGCCAGTAAAGTTTTACTTAAAAAAGTAATGACCAGATGTGGACCACAGCCTGCAGATTGCTGACCTCTCCTCCACACGATGTTCTATCCTTGAGGCATTGGATTCTTTGAGGGCAAGAGCTTCCTAGGTAACTGTCCAGAGCATGGCAGGGTCTTGGGTAACTGGGAGAGGGGGAGCTGCAGGAGTCTCTTTCCCTGGCAGTCTGATTCTTTCGGGTTCCCAGAACAGGGTGAGGGGGCCTGAGGCAGGACGTCCTGGGGTGGGCAGGTGCTGGCCAAACCCATGATTCTATTTTAGGCAACAGGGACCACCAGGCTTGTTCTAGAATGAAGCAGTAGCAGAGTGGCCTTAGGGGCCAGCTGGGGCATTTTTCTGAAAAGTTTCAGGCTCTAATCTTTGATCTTCCAGATGGAGATTCAGGGTTCAAAAGCTCTTTGTCAGTCACTCACATGTTCTGTGCACCAGTTTTAGAAAATCATTTCAATGGACAGGAATTGAGCCCTTCATCTCTCAAAGGAGGTTGGAATGGGCAGCTCCTGGGATCCACATCCTCGTGGAAGAGGAGGCTGTGAGAGAAGGTGGGGAGCTTTACTATTAAAGTGGCCTAATCCTTTCCCTTCTCAGATAGGAAAAGAACCTGTGGAGAGAACTGAGTGGCCTGGGGCCCCCCAAGGGTTAATGATAGTTTTCACCCTGAGCCTTCAATAGAGCTTTGGTGCGAGGGTTGACACCTGGAACAGGAATCAGATGTGGCCCAGGATATTTAGTTGACCCCCTGAAAGACTGTCTTTTCCTGCTGGGCACATTTGCCTCACTCTGAAAAGACAGTGGCCAACATGAAGACTGTGGTTCTCCGAATGGAACAAAAGAGACAAAGGGCTTGGTGTCAGTCTTACACAGGGGGCTGCTGCCTGAGTTCTCCTGATGAGCTCTGGGTTTCCCCAAGCAAGAAGGTGGAGGATGTGGCCTGCCTATCTGAGGAGCCAAGGGAGAGACATGGGAGCAAGAGGCATGTGGTTGCCCACAAAGAGCAGCCACAAATCCACATTTGCCCACATCCTGATACAGTTCCAGGTTTCAAGTATGAATTGGTGTACAAAGAGGAGCACGTGTGTGTGTGTGTGTGTGTGTGTGTGTGTGTGTGTGTGGTGAGGGCTTTCCCGAGTCCTGGGGACAAAAGCTGGCTCCAGGATAGAGGGTCATGGATCTGCCACCCTCATTTACCACCAGTTTAAGACCAAAGGTGAATGTGTGGGAAAGAAGAGAGTTTCTGAATGATCTCGGAGTTTAGCCTCAGCCCCAGACACCAGGTTTGGTTAGAAGTAGGAATGGAACAGGATTCCAGGAGTGACTTGAACCCCAAGTCCTGTTCATCTATCTCCAGGGCCATCTGTCCTAGAGTCATAGCACAGGCAGAGACTGTAGCCTTTTTGCCTATTCTCCCTTTGGAGCACTGAGAGTCACTCTGGCAGTTTCTCAGATTTTTGTCCTCCACATTCTCTCAAAATTTGGTCAAACATTCCAGGTGACTCAGATATGTGGCCAGACACTCCTGCCGTGCATGTAGGTGATGAACTCCAACTGGGCCACTTGCAGCTGTTTCTTGTCCTTCCTTAGGTCTGCCTCGCAGCTCAGGAGCACCATGGGTGCCCTGTGGTGACAGCAATGTGTGACCTCAGGGAACTACTTGGTGAGGAGGATGCTGTTGTATGTGGTGGGGTTCATGATGTTATAGCAGATGAGCATGAGATGGGTGTTATGAAAGGACAGGGGCCACAACCAGTCATAGTCTTCCTGCCCAGCCTGTTCAAGAGGTTCTGAGTTACCTCCTTGCCATCCACTGTAATGCTGGCTGTGCACCTCTCATATACTAACGGGGCACAGTGCTGTGGAAAAGAGCCCTGGCTGATCATCATGACCAATGACCTTCCACAATGGCCAATGCTACCCATGATCATGAACTTCAAGCCCTTCCTGCTGCAGTGAGTGGCAGGCCCAGTCAGACCCTGCCCATAACCTAGAGCCATCAACACTGCAAGAAGATCCTGAGCCTGAGGTTACATTTTTGTGGCAGTTTGATTTCCTCAGTTTGATTTCATTTATGTGGCAAGATGTTTTTAATTTCTGAGTGGCTTAATTTTACATGTTATACTTGGTTATTTCAGAATTTATGGCTTTAAAAGACGCTTGGTTACAGTTTTGTGGTTAGTTTTTGCTGCTTGTTTTTGTGGGGTTTCTTTACTTCATTCTTTGATTTATAATAACAGAAAATTAATTCTGTAGAGATGTGGCAGTATAAGTCTGAAATCAAGGCATTACAGAGATGTGCTAATGAAACTCAGGAAATCCTTCATCCCCTATTCCTGGCTTCTCATGGCAGTGCTTGGCCTCCATGCTGTGTATGCCGGTCCGCTCTCTTCACATGGCTTCTTCCTCTGTGTCTTTGCATGACCATCCTCTTAAAAGGACACCTGACCTGTTGATTTTTAATTTCATGAATATAATGATGTTTTGTGCCTTAGTGTATTGCATGTTTTGTAAATGTCTGACAGATATTTGAGAAAGAATGTGCTATATTTTGGTATGGTACAGGTTGAATATTCCATACTCTGAATATTTGGAACCAGAATTTTTTGAAAAGGGGAAGAAACTGCTTAAAAGGAAAGAACAACTGGGATTGAGGAAAGGAAAAAAGAAGGAAGGGAAAAGAATATATATGTAAATATATATACTTAAGGCAATTATACTACTATTTTCTATTGGCTCACTGAAAAGAACAGTTTTGTGTTTATATTGTTTGATGCCTATGTCTTGTAATCTGAGCAACTGCTTTAAAGATAACAATACAGCAATATATGAACTATTTTAATCTCCTGTTAGCTTGTTTTAAAATTTTGTATCTCTGTCTTTATTGTTTTTTTTCTCTTTAAAATAAAAAAAAAGCAAAAACAATTGTTTGGAGTTTTGGATTTTTTTTCAGGTTTTGGAATATTTACATATATAATGAGATATCTTGGGAGGAGACCCAAGTTTACATATACCTTGTACACATAACCTGATGTTAATTTTATACAATATGTTAATAATTTTGTGTATGAAACTAAGTTTCATGGGGTAGAATTTTCTACTCATGGAGTCATGTTATCTGATCAAAAACTTTCAGATTTTGGAGAAATTTTAGATTTTATATCTTTGAGTTAGTCTCTATGTAGTTTTGATATGATAATATAGAGTAATTCACGTATCAATTCAAACTTTAATATGCTTAGATAACTTTTGCCTACTTTCTCTGTCAAAGATTGAGAGATACAGTGTTAGGTCTTCAGTTACAATGTGATTTTTTTTTATTCTCCTATTGTTATCAGATGTTATTTTATGTATCTTGATGTTCTGTTACCATTACATATTAATATATGATAATTAATCATTGTATATGATATTAACCTTTTTTATTTTAAATGTTTACTGAAAAACAACTGTACTTCCACTTCAATAGTGACAAACAAAAATGAACACATCATTTCCAAAAATATTAAAACATAAAATAATGACAAATCTCACCAAAAAATTTATAAGACCTATATACAGAAAACTAGAAAGCATTACAGAGAAACTGAAGATTTCAAAAAATACATTTTGAGGTAAAACATTTAAAGATAACAATTTTTTAAAAAATTACATGATAATCTAATTCTAATGAAATTCCTTTTTTTGTAATTGGCAGGCTTTTCTAAAATTGACATGAAAAGCAAGAAGACTTGAAATCATTAAAACAATTCTGCAAAGGAAGAAAAACTTTGGAAGCCAAACATGGCATTATATCCAGATTAATATACATTTGCAATATCTTATTTATTCTTTTAGGGAGAAAATAGGATGCTTGCTTATGTGAGTCTGATTTATTTCACTTATGAGTATGAACTTAGTTGCATCCATTTACCTATAAAAGTCTCCAGTTCATCCTTCTTTTTT
>RJWM01035260.1:0-19090 GCA_004363535.1 Dasyprocta punctata
AAAAAAAAAAAAAAAGAAAAAGAAAACTTAAAAATGTGGAAATTTCCCCTGGGCTGAGGTAGAGCTCAGTGGTAGAGTCAGGGTTTAGCATGTTCAAGGCCCTGGGTTGTATCCTCAGCATCCTACAAAATATATTTTTTCCTGTGGTCTCCTGCAGTTTCTTTACTGAAGTCCTTATGACACTCACCGGCACGGGACTTGGGGGCAGAGGGAGACAGGGAGAGACGGTTGGGGAGGGAGGGGAGGAGGAAGGGAGGAATCCTACCGAGTCCTCTGGCACTAGCAAAAGTAAGTGGCAGGAAAGTGTCTAGGAAGAAGAGTGGGCGGGGCTCAGAAGGGGTCAACTTTAATTTTGTAAACCTGGTAAGAAACAGAACTAATAAATCGAATAAGGATATTGTTTCACTTGGATCTCCTGTCCTAGGAGGGGAACGTACTTGTGTTCTCAGGGAATAATTAGTAACAAGAGTATCAGTAAGCACAGGCCCTTGACTGCTGCTGCCATTGGGACAGCTAGGAAAATAGGCAAAGTTCACATTTGCCTGATGGGAAATACATACCACAAAAAACTCCTTTAACATCTTTTTCATTTTGAACATTGCAGCTGATTACAAGGAGAGCTTCAACACGATTGGAAACATCGAAGAGATTGCGTACAATGCCGTTTCCTTTACTTGGGATGTGAATGAAGAGGCCAAGGTGAGTGAGGACGTTGCTTCAGTTGGCGCTCATCCTGTCAAACTGCTTCAGTTGGCGTTCATCCTCTCAAACAGCACCCCCTTTCCTGGCAGAACATTCTTTGTGCAAACCTGCTACAGGCCACTTCCTGTAACTTGGGCCAGAGAAAAGCAAATGAACCGATTGTTTTTCCAGAAGTCATACCCATCCCTTGGGCGCTGCTCAGTTGCCTTTTGGGAGTCAGGGAGTAGGGAGAAAGAGAGCAGAGCTACACATTCAGGCGTGGCCGCAAATTAGAACTTGGAGCTGCGAACCTGGGCTGCCACTGCACCGCAGGGTCCCCTGGGAACCGTCTTGGGGGTCTCCTTGCAGCCTCCAGACACAGGGCAGGCTTGGTGCCAGCCTCTACAGGAGCAAGGACCCCACAGCCCCAGCCTGGGCTGGCAGGAAGGGTGCAGGGCTCTGGGCTTCCCTGAGGAGGAATAGCCAGTGCAAGGCCTTGAGCTACTGCTGCTGGCCACTTAACCTTTTCTGTTCCTCTGGGTACTGGTGTGGTTAAGGATAGGGGTCATGGCTCCATTGGGTGCGCCAGACACAGAGGCCACTCCACCTGGCTGGTGGTCGCATTTGGTCCCCAGCCCCATTCTCTGATTGTACGGAAGCCCCACCCCTTCAGTTCTGCCCACATCCTTTCCATGTTTGTTAGCCTCGGTCTCCCCTCCTGGCTCGGCGTGGAGGGAAGCTCAGTTGTGCCCGGCATGGGGTCAGAGGAGGCTCATTCCGTCAATGCCTCATTGTGCAGGGTGGGGTGGGCTGGGGAGAGAGGAAGCTGCCCAGGCTCCACAGGCGTGGCTTCCAGAAGAGATGAATCGCTCAGTGTCTCATTTTACACGTGCATAAAACAATGTCGATGAAATTGGCTTTAGGCCCAGCAGAGGTGACCCAGATGGGCACCCAGCACAGAGTGGCAGTGCGGCCTGTGTGTGTCGCAGGTCTCAGGGACAGGCCTGTCCTGGCTGTGAGAGCCTGTCCCACGCAGAGCTGCAGGGACAGTGTGTGCTGAGGTCCCTGTGCTCCCCAGATAGGTGCGTACCTCTCTCCACTGTCCCGGTGGCGTTGTCGTGAGGTCGTGGGCTGGATGGCCAACAGGTAGTTTGTATGACGCCCCTGCCAGGCTGCTAGGAATCCTTAGTGAGTCACAACACCTCTCTGGGGCAGCGCTTGAGGTCAAGAGCAGACAGACAGACAGACACTTGGGAATGGCACTGCCACACCAACCATCACACTGGGGGATGATGCATGCTGGTCCCGTTCCCTGGGGAGGGAGGCAAGGGCACAGCAACTGCCTGACAGCGGGTGTCACCTCAGAGTCCCTGGGGAGGAGATGGGACCCTGTCATTCAAGTAGCTTGTGGGAGTCAGTGCCAGTGATCAGCGTGCGCCATGATCTTCCCCAGGGTGTCCAGCCTCATGCAGTTGGTGGTGCTGAGGGCTGGTGGGCCCACATGTTCTGCGCGGTGCTCAGTGGGGACCTCTTGGAGCAAGGCCCCCGCCTGCCGTGAGTGGGAGCGCCTTTCCTGGTCTGGGGGAGTATTGTTCCCGGCCGGCAGGTTTAAGCTCACTCACACCTCTGCAGACAGCGTGGAGCACATCTTGTAACACTCAGAGAAAGCTGGTTTTCTTTCTTTAGTGGGTATTTTTAGTGACTATTACTTGGTTGTTGCAGTTGTATGAGGTCTAGGCAAATCCATAAGTAATAAAAAAAGAGTTCCAAATAATTTTCTCCAAACTTCTGAAGGACTCTTAAAGAAAAACCATAAAAGTTAAATCTACTTTATTTAGGGAGGCTGAATTTTTTAAATGTGCAGATCCTAAGGCATTTCTTTAGCGTATTATTGATTTTATAATAAGCAGACTGCAAAAAACAAAACAGCATAGTGGTTGAAAAAAGGATTTTCAGCAAAGCAAGAAGTTTTGGTGTCTCTGTCACAGTGAGTAGTCTGTAGTTTTAATGCTCCTGCTTTTGGGAACAGTTAGAGTTGTTTTCAGTTTCCTATCAGGACATACAGCATCCTTTGGAGGCTTTAAGATTGGGGTTCTCCCAATGTCACAGGATGTTTTGGTTTATATGAACAGAGGACCCAAACTTGACACTCTTAGCCTTTACACTTATATTTCAGATTTTAATGTTTTTGCCCCATTTAAGGATAAGATGGTTATTTTCTAGAAATCCAGCTCTCAGGATTCTTTTAAACCTGAGTTTGTGCATGGCAAGAGACTCTCTTGTGGTCCTGGTGGCTTTCTTTATTGCTCCCTAGACTTCTTAGTTCTGGAACTTGCCCTGGGTGGCCTTGGGAGACACTTGAGTTTTGATGCCACCTACGTTGGCCCCAGTGTGATCCCATGTCAGGGAGGGGTAGCACTGTAAAGACTGAGGCACAGGGTCACCACCATGGCCCGTCTTCAGAGGGCCACAAGGGTGGGCCCCTGTCCCCACTGTTGAAGGGGACCACAACATTCTTTGGAATTGCCCACAAAATAATTAAATCTCAATCTTTGAAGTTGTTTTTAAAAACCCCAGCAGTCAACTGGGATTCAAAAGTAGTGAATACGTATCAGTCAGTTGGATAATGTCATTTGAAGGTTAAAAGTTTAATTTGTTTTTTCCATACAAAATTTTGTAAACCAACTTTGAAGCAGGAACTGACCAAAGAGTTGTGCAAATGCAGAACCATGGTACTGTCATTGGAAAAAGCTACGCTTTTCCAAGATGACTTTGTTAAAAGGTAGCTTTTATTTGGATATTTGCATTTGCACACATGTGCACACACACACACACTAGTCCAGTGTTTGGGAGTCTTGCTACATGTGTGTAATCAAGACCTAATGATAAGAATTATAGACCTTTCCAGGGCATACTTGTGCCTCTCTTTTCTGACTGACTTGCATGTTATTTCTCTCTCCTCTTATAAAAACAGAAGGAAGGAGAGAACGCAAAACTCTAAATCATTTAGCTGAGTTTGATTATAGGAACAACATCTGGCCAGGGAAGGTGTTAAACCTCTTAGCTACAGCAAGGTTTGGAGGTCATTCCCAAACTTCCGTAGAGTCTGACTCTGGCAGAACTGTCACAAAGGTCTTCTGCATAGAACTGGTTTTGCTGGTTGGGCCACAGCTTTCCCTGAATCCTCAGAAGGGACGGCTTTCCCCTCGGGGTGTGCAGCCTGGGAGCCCACATACTGTGTTTGGTGTCCCAGGACTATCAGTCGCTGAGGCACTGAGACAGAACCAGGCACCTGACACGCTGATTCTAGTCCAGCACCTGTGTCATTGAGATTTCACCAGCCCCTCTCTGAGCTTCCCTTGCTCAGCTATAAAATGGTGGGGGTAGGAGAGGAGGGCTCAGAAGATGACTAAGGTCCCATCCACACGACCCTAGTGGAGGGACTTTTATGGCTCATGCTCATGTTGCCCTCATTTTGCTGCCTTCCCTTAGCCAACTACTAGTACCTAATGAGTAGATTTGTCGCTTAGTGGTCCCCAAGGTGAAGACTTCCCATGCAAGACCCTGCAGAGCTGCTGAAGAGCAGCGAGCAGAAAGCTGGACCCTTCCCCAGGTGACATCATCCCGAGGCAGAAGGGCAACAGCCTTAATTATGGGCCTCATTCTTGTGAGTCTCAGATGGGCCCCATGCTTTCATCCAGTGCTGTGTCCTGTTACAGTGATTTCAAGATTCACCTGAACTCTGGGTGCTACAAAAAACTCTCGCATGGCACCCCAGAGGGGGATGGCGGAGCATTAAGATGCTACTTCTGGCTTCGTCTTGTGTCTTTTCATTGGAATGCCACGTAGTTCTCCCGTTTCTGTGCTTCCTTCCCATGGCTCACAGTTTCTTTCTGGGAGTTTTTTCTTGATTGCTGTATATCCAAGCATTGTGGATTGGTTTGGATTCATTGAAAACATTTCTCCTCCCTCTTGATCACCACCACTGAATTAATCACAGAGACAAATAACCACTACCAGCCCATCCCCCCGAGGCTGTGATTTTTAGAGAAACCTGCTGTAAGTCAGCACTATGAAGCTCTCTCTGCAGGTTATCCTTTCCTAGCCTGGAGGGTGATCTGTGGCCCAGCATCCTCCTGTCAGGACACACTGGACATGGCCCAAGTCTGGTGCCCGCGAGTGACAGCGGCTGACTTGCTGCTTGTTGTGAGCTGTAACCAGAGCTGCCACGCAGGGTGGGCTGCGTCCTCTCCCCTCACTGCTGGGATGGGCTCTTCTCCTCCCGGGCTGTCTTCACAAGGTGCAGCTGGTGGCCAGGAAGGCCGGTCTCCTTTCTGCTCCAGGAGCTGCTGGTGGACAGGAGAATGGCCTCTCTATCCTCACCGACAGCATTTTACTCGCTTTAGAGTTGTAGGAACAGCAGGGCACTGGGCATGGCCTATGCAAAGATAGTGGATTGGAGTAAACATAGGTCTTCTAACCTTTTGTGTGGACTGCAGATTTTTCAGTCTCTTTGGATGAAAAATAAGATTATGCTAACTAAAACGCTGACTTGAAATTCAGTACCAAATCATGTGAATCCAAATTTGCTATTTCTTTCCCTCCCTCCTTTTCTCTTTCTGTCTGTCTAACTCTTTTCAAGCATTTCCTTTTGGTCTAAAATGTTCAATCAATTATTTTATTAGTACATGTTTGTGATCCATGGCGATGCCATTACGGGAAGTTGGCGCCTGTACAGCACACGTCCTGGTTCTTTCACACCCCTTCCCCTGCCCACTCCATCTCTCCCATCTCTTGGTCCCCTGCCCACTCCCTAAAGATCTAGTCCTCTGTTTGTCTATTTATTATTGTTTGACTAATTTTATTGGGTCCCCACCCTGTGCCAAGCATAGGGCTTTTAAAAATTAAATTTTTGTTAGTTTTGATGAATGGTGCACTCCAAGGGACCATCCCTAAATGCGTACCATTCTCTTCTTGTGGGACCCCATTGCTGTGGGACCCCATTGCTCCTTCTTCGCTGGTAGAAGGGAAGATGTGTAAGTACTGCTTTCCAAGGTGCAAGGACAGAACCACAGGGCTGCCCAGGACAGTGTCCTCCCAAGTGACCCATGGGTTCATGGCCTCGCTTGTGTCCCTATAGCTGCCCAGCTGGCTGGTGCTTGTGCCCGGGGATCACTCTGTTTCCAGAGTGTGGGTGTGTGGGACCATGTGGGGCTGATAGGCACTTCCAATTAAGAATCAGTTACATTGGTCCTTAGGCAGCCCATCTTGTGGAGGCTCGGAGCTTAAGAGAGGGCAGATCCTGTGGTCTCCAAAGTAAAGACCGGGTTAGAGGGGGCTCCTGGGAGTCTGAGCACCCGAGTGGGCAGCAGGGCACATGGCATTTTTATGTGTTTGCTGGGGTGTGGCGTGGGTGAAGGAAGCTTTAAACGGGAAAGGTAAACATTTGCTGGAGTCTTTGGTACTGCGCTTAAACAAAGCCAGTCCTTTGTTTCGTTTATGAGGTAATGGATGGCAGGAACAGCTATAAAGCTGGAGTTAATTCACATTTGAAAGGAATAATCTTCAGAAGGTATCTCGCTGAAGATATCAGCAGCCCGATCTCTGGTGAGAATGTGGAGTTTCCACGGTTTCTGGCTGGACTTCTGCTCAGGGCTCTGTAACTAGCAGTCTGAGCTGTTGTGCTGTGAAGAGAGTGTGATCACAGGCTTGGGTCTCATGGGTGGCAGTGTGTGCTATGTGCACAGTGACTAATATTTGTTCACTGATTACTCACCAGGCGCCTGCCAGGCACTTTCTATGCCTTATGCAGTGCTCATATTTTCATTTAAACTCCAGTGAGGTTAGATAGTTTACCTAAAGCTGCACAGCTAGTACATAGGAGAGCTGACATTCCTACCCAGGGCACTCTGGTTCTGAAGTATTTTGTCATCTTGCGATGCCAGTTTGCTTTGTTTTATTGCTGTTGTTTGAGAGAGTCTCACTGTATAGCCCAGGCAAATGTTGAACTTGCTGTGATGGTCCTGCTTCAGCCTCCCAAGTGATTACAGGTGGGCACTGCCACACCTGGCCACGATGCCTTTTGTGTTGGGTAGATCCGGCAGTAATGTCTCCTCCTTGTCTCCACAAAGGACCATTCATTCCTTGGAACCAGCATGTGCCCTGCACGTGGGGGTAGCGAGGAAGGTGAGCAGGGGACTCACAGCCAGGTAGGCCAGGCAGAGGCCCTGTCTTCAGACAGTGTCGCAGATGTAAACGAGGGTAGAGAGTGACAGTGACTCCGATAGAGGTAAACTGCTAGGAGCATTCTAGAAAAGTAACTCCATTTTTCTTTTTTCTTTTTTCTTTTTTTTTTTTTTTTTTGGTACTGGGAATCAAACTCCGGACTTTGCACTTGCCAGGCCGGTGCTGTGCCCCTGAGCTATATCCCTGGCCCCAGTAACTCCATTTTCAACTTACTACTTTAAAATTTTGTTACGGTTTGGGTTTTATGTCCCCCCTAAAGCCTCATACAGTCTTAGATTGGGGCTCCTTCAGAGGTGACTGAATGTAGAGTATGTGATGCTGGGACTAAGGATGTGTGATTACTAAATCAGTACACTGATCCGCCCTAATCCCAGCAGTCTGGATGCAGTACTAAAGGGAAAGAAAGACGCTGTTAAGGTCCCTTGCTGCTTATGCTGTCTTCTGCCCACCATGAATTGCTCTCCTTTGCCTTGCCACCCTGCCTTGGAGCCAGCTGACTATGCATGGAAACCTCTACTGACTGTGAGCCAGATAAACCGTTCCACCTTTAACTTTGGGTGTTGAGTGTTTTGTCTCAGGAAGGAGGAAAGTAACGAAGACAAATTTTAAGTGATGGGTTGAAACTACATGCAGGTCATGCTGTGTGCCCATCATCCAGATGCGCTTTATCTCCTCACTGTCTGTGAGGTGAGCGAGGGCTGAGGTGGGCATGGAGAGGAGTGTGGCAATGAGACGTGGGCTGTCCCCGGGGCAGGCAGCAATTAGGGGCTAGGTGGGAAGGAGGTCTGGGGGGAGATAGAAGTCACAGCTAGCAAAAAAGGATGGGACGCATGGGGGGTGGGATGAGGAGAGCAGGAGGTGGAGGAGGAGGGGTGGGAAGCACAGAATGGGCAGGAGAGCCTGCAATTTGTGGTTGGTCACAGCCTCCAGGCCGCTGCGGTGCACAGTGATTAGAGAGCCTCTGCTTGTGAGGGTGCTGCTGAGAAGGCCACCCGTCACTGCAAGAGGCGATTTCGGTAGTGCACAAAACCACGCAGAAGGACGTTGATGGCAAGTGTTCTTTTTAGGATGAAAAGACTAGATGTTGAAGAAATCGCCATTTCTTATTTCATACATGTTGCGCTTTTGTTTTGGGGGCCAGAGTTGAACCCAGAGCCTTTGCACTGAGCTACATCCCCGTCCTTCTTCTAATTTTTTATTCTGAGATAGGCTCTTTGTTAGTTGCTAATTAACCTGGCTGGGCTTTAACTTGACATCCTCCTGCCTCAGCCTCCCAGATTGTAGGTGTGCACCACCATACCCAGCTCATTTCAAGCTTTTTTAAAGAAGCAGTCAGAAGGGGGTGGGTGGCTGGAGAGAGAGATTGAGTAAACCAGCTATCTTCAGATTTTGTTGTGTGGAAAAAAAGCAGATGTCTCACTTTTTTCTCATTGCTGAGACAAAATATCTGACACCCAAAGTTAAAGGAGGAAAGGTTTATTTTGCTCACAGTTTGTAGAGGCTTTAGTCCATAGTTAGCTGGCTACAAGGCAGGGTGGCATAGCAGAGGAGAAACAGTTCATGGTGGGCAGAAGGTAGCAAAACAGCAAGCAGCAAGCCATGACAGCAGCCCTCTTTCTGCCCCTTCTATTCTACCCCAGCTACACACCCCTAGGGCAGGTACCACTCATCCAGGATGGGGCATCCCATCATCCACTCCCAGAACTCTGCCAAACCCATCAGTGGACTCATGTAGTGATCACACGCCCTTGATCCCCACATCACGCACTCCAGATCCAGCCACCTCTGAAAAGGCCCACGTATGACCACCTGAGGCTTTGGGAGAGACATCAAGACACAAGCCTATACCAGCAAGATTCAGGGCTGTATTTTCTTGCTACCATTTGTGTAAAATAGGACACGGTGTGCATTTGCATAACATGTTTCTAGAAGGACACTCCAGAAGCTGTTTGTTGGCTGGGGAACAAAAAAGGAAGAAAAATTTTTAGTTTACCCTTTCATGCCTTTGTGTCTTGCACCATGTTCTGGTATTGCAAACTCAAAGCAATGAACTAAAGGTTTCAGGATGTCAGAATGTCTGGTAAGTAACTCTTCCAGACTGTGCTTGAACCTTTCTTCCCAGGCCGGAGCCCCTCAAGCCATGAAGCAGCTCAGTGCCTAGTCCTGCGCTGTCCAAGGCCCTGATGTGTGACTTCCTGATAGCAAATGAGTGGCACCACAGCTGGCGGAGGTTCCTGTCCAGGGCCAGCTGCCCCAGACTCGGCTCACCTTGATTGCACATCTGTGCTGTTAGTGCCACTCATAACCAGTCTGTACTCACACTCCCAAGGTAGCTCTGCAGGGTCTCAGAGGAGGTGAGACCCATAGAGGGAAGCGAGGCTGGGTGGCCTCCACACACGGCACTTTGTAGTTTAAAACCTGCTCTCATGTAAGTGCCATCTGACCCAAGTGTTGGAAGGGCACACTGCCTCCACCCTCTGCACTCCCAAGCTGAAGGCTTTTCCCAGGCTGCCTCCCAGTCCACTCTGCTGCTTGGATGTACAGTGTGGTGACTGCAGCCTGGTCTCCATCCTTCATAGCCCTGGGGACTCAAGTGTGGCCTTAGTGACCCAAGTGTCTTGCTTTGCTTGCTCCCTTGATGCCCCCCGCCTGCTTTCAGCTTCTTTCTTACCCTTAGCTTCCTATTGCCATGACAAGATACTGGAGAATAACAACTTGGAAGAGAAAGGTTTATTTGAAGTCATGGGTTCAGAGGTTTCAGTCCATGGTTGGATGGCTCCATTGCCTTGGGCCTGACATGAGGCAGAAATATCATGGTGGAAGATGCAGTGAGGGTAGCTGCTCACCTCATGATGGGGAAGGAGAAGGGAGAGAGATGGAGAGGGACAGAGAGAGAGAGAGAGGAAAGAGGAGGAGGAGAAGAGAGGATCTTTGGGGACACTCCAGATCTGTAACCCTTCTCAGTAGACACCACGCTGTCCCAGCAGGCTGGTCCCTTTGCCATGTCCAGAGCTAGCATGCATTTTTTTCTCCCTGTCTCTCTCCGATCTCAAGATTTTTTTGGGGGGGGAGGGGCACTAGAGATTGAACTCACAACCTCGCACCTGCCAGACGGGTGCTTAAGCCACTGAGCCAAACTCTGGGCCCTAGTTTTTTTGAGGCAAGGTCGCACTATGTAGCTCAGGCCAGCCTTGTGCTCATGTTGTAGCCCAAGCGGGCCTCGAACTCACAACGCTCCTCCTACCTCAGCCTCCCAAGTGCTGGGATTAAAGTTGTGTGCCACCACACCCAGCTACCATCTCAAGATTCTGACAGAAATCTTGCCTGGCTGCTTTGTTAGGCTCTCCCCTTTTCATTAAGTTCTTACAGTTACTATTGTCTGGATCATTCAACTTTGTATCCCATCACTGTATTCTGCAATAGTGAATGTAAGAGTAGAAGAGTGAATAAATAGAACCCTATTGACCAAGGGGAGGACCCTGCCAGAGGTAGACTTCTACATTTCCCATAGTGCCTTTATTTATTTATTTATTTATTTATATATGTGTGTGTGTGTGTGTGTATAAAATCTTTCATGGGATGGATGGACAGATGGAAGGATGGATGAATGGGCATTGCTTGAGTTGGTGCTCAATTTATGTAGCAGGTAGGTAGATGAATAGATGGATAGGAAACATCTCCAGAGGATAAATCTGATCAGAGCTCCTAATGGCTGTGTATTAGACTTCAGACTGAGCTCTTACAAAGTATGACTTCTGAAAGCAAGAATATGGGTAAAGAGGGAAATTCATATTGAGAAAAGTAATTCATGTTCTCTTTAGTCACTGAACAAATATTTGTTGTGAATCTACTGCAGTCTCGTGCAATAGCGCTAACCTGAGGCAGACTTTTCAGCCTCATGGAGCAGCAAGATTATGAAACAGGACATCAACAACGTGACAGAGTCCACCAATGTCCCTACTATGAGGAGAGAGAGATTCGATGGTGTGTCACTGCTTGTGAGCTGGGGCCAGAGGCAGAGAAGGCAAGGTGTGTGGTGGTTGTGGCAGGGCCATCTGAGAGCCCACGCAGGGCTGAGCTCTGAGAGAAGGGACTCAGAATGTGAGGCTCTGCTGGGACAGCAGGATGAGCAGAGGCTGGGCGGGGGGCAGAGGCTGAGAAGAAATGTGCAGACTGAGAGCTCTAAGAGCAGGAGTCAGGCAGGTGTGAGTCTGTGCGCATGTGGGAGAAAACATGAAGTATCACAAATAAAGACAGAAACATACTAATCATTTCCTAAAAGTGCCGTATAACTAGAAGTTTCAGGAAGTCCAGGAGATTTTATTTTATTTTATTTTACTTATTTATTTTCTTGTTTTGTTTTGTTTTGTTTTTTGTCTTTGTGAGACAGGGTCTCACTATGCAGTTCAGGCTGGCCTTGAGCTCACTTTGTAGCCCAGGCTGGTCTCGAACTTGGAACAGTCCTCCTGCCTCAGCCTCCCAAGTGCTGGGATTATAGGTGTGCGCCACCACGCCTGGCTTTAGGAAATTTTAGATACTCAACAAAATAGCAAGCTTCCTCGAGCAGGTAGTCCGCATTGTCATTCTGCACCCCTCTTCTGGCCAGGCACTGAGAGAAGACATGTACTCTGCAAGGGAGCTAGTGCATGGAATAAATGAATGGGTGCCCAGGGCTGTGCTTCTCATCTCGGTGCTGCTGACTTTTAGTCTGTCACCTGTCTCAAGTCACCATCCTATCTGCACTCAAATGCAGTCTCACCAAAGGGAAGAACAACAATGAAACGTAAGAAAGTATCTATCTATAAGGTACTTCTTCAACCCAAGAACCAGGAGCAGAGTAGAGAGATTGCAGTAGCACTTACGTATTTGTGTATTTCTCTGTGAAAAGGGAAGAACTCGGGAGGTTGAGGTAGGTGGAGCTTTGTGAGTTCAAGGCCCGCTTGGGCTACAACGCGAGCGCAAGGCCGGCCTGAGCTACATAGTGCGACCCTGCCTCAAAAAACCAGGACCGGGAGTTTGGCTCAGTGCCTTAAGCGCCTGCCCTGGCAGGCGCAAGATTGTGAGTTCAATCCCCGGTGCTGCAAAAAAAAAAAAAAAGAAAGAAAAGGAAAGTGTTCTAGTTTTGAAATTGTTGTTTCTCCATGTGTGTCTGGTGCCTGTCATTTGGAGGCTGATGCCTGGCATTTCCATGGGAAGGAGTTCTTCGGAGTCCCACTCAATAAGACATATGCAGCTTTTTTAGTTTTTAATCAGAATGGTTTTCTTAAAAGTACAAAATGCAATTATTTAAAAAGGCAAATAAATACATTACATCAAATCATGGTTATGGTTTTTAAATTCCAAGTTACTTTCTAAGTCAGTTAAAGGTAGGCCCATTTCTTTTAGTGGAAAACCCTCAGAAAAATTTTAGGAGTTAATAGTCAAGGTCATGTGTCAGGGACGTAGCTCTGTGGCTGAGTGCTCGCCTGGCATGTGAGGCCCTGGCTTCCATCCCAGTACCGCCCCCAAAGCAGTTACCAAAAAAATTATTCAGTTCTAAAGCTCATTGATTTGTATTTATTTTAATCCTTCTAGATACATAGTGCACAATGGCAAAGTATTTAAAACCTCGTAAAATTGCTTTTCTGTGTGGGAATACAAAGTGAGACTTGTCATTCATATATAACAAATGGTTTTATTAAAAAATGTTAAGTATCACAAGATTGCTGCTACTTCTGGGAAAGGTCTTGGTACATTTTGTAAATAATCTGAGTCAACCCATGACAATGGTATCTACTTATGTGTCTGAATATACTTGGTTTAGTTTTTCTAAAACTATGGAAATGTGTCATTAGAATTATAGGAAAGCAGGTAGCCGAGCTCTGGAAACAGTGTAGGGACGTATGAAGCACACGTACCTTGGGTGGCTGATGAGCTGTCCATGGCATTCACCTGCCCTTGACACCATCAAGGCTCCTGTTGCAGTTCAGAAGAACTTTCTATGCCTGATATTTGCGTGGACTTTCCACGGGTGAAATCGTCCCTTTTCCTGAGGCCCTAATGCACATTAACACATGAGCCTTTTGTAGATAAACTTCTAAGAAATTTGCTGTTCCATTTGCCTGCTGTGTGTGGTGCTGGGCGCAGTTGAGTTTGCAGCTGGAGCAGCTCTGAGCTTCCTGTCCACAGCCGAGGGGTTAGTTTACCCCTCCCATGCTTGCCCCCTGCCTTCAATTAAAGTTCAACAGCTGGGGTTTGGAGGGCAGCGCAGCGAGATGGGTCGATACTACCACCAGGCCCCAGAGCTGTGCCCACTTTTGGGAAAGGTCTTGGTACATTTAGAAATCTGAGTCAATCCAGGGCCGTGGTATCTGTTTATCTGTCTGAATACATGTGGTTTAACTGGTTTTTCCTAAAACATTGAAAATGTGTCAATGGGATTATAGGAAACCAAGTAGCCGAGGTTTGGAAATAGTGTGTGGACGTGTGTAGCATTCGTAACTCGGTGGCAGATGCATTGTCCGTGGCATTTAGCTCCCAGGCAGGAGGAAAGCGGGGCCAGCACTGCTATGAAATCCCTGCCGTCAGGGCAACAGGGGCAGCCGCCAACCTGAGGACCTTCCCTGTGAAGGGAACCTAGTGTCTCCACGGAGTCTGGGTGCAGCAGCTCATTGACCTTTAAAGGCCATCTCCGCGGTGGCTGCTTGGGATGTCCTCTGCGGAGGGTCAGTCTGTTTACTGCACTGCGGTGCCGGTCAGCATCCATTATTGCAGTGGCTCTGCTGACTGTGTCTCTGACTGCGATGCTGGTGAGTAGTCTTTCAGTCCAGCTCCTTTAGCTGAGACTTGGAGCTGGTGAAGCCACACTGAATACTGCTTTCTTGCCAGACCATATACATACCCACTGTGAGGGACCCAGGGCTAGCCAGGGCTAACCATGAACCTCACAGCTGGGGGAATCCTCCTCAGAACACTTTCGCTCCTGGGTTCTGTAGTTCTAGGCAGCCTTTGGAAGGAGTGGAAAAAGCCAGGCAGGGTTGTGGTCCCTTTGGATCACAGCCTCCCCGCACAATCATGGCTGGCTCAGCAGAGAGCAAGCCCGGCTTGCTGACACGAAGCTGTGTTAAGCCTCTGGCCAGGCTCACCCCTCTGCCCGTATGTTAGGCAGCTCCCCCATTGCTGGATACTCGCAACTGAAAGCGTTCTAGAGGTGTGAGTCTGTGGTTGGCAGACGTCATAGCAGGGGGTGTGGAGGTGCGAAGCTGCCTAGGAATCAAGGCAGTGGAGAAGCAGGGCAGGGAGAGAGGTGCAACCCCAAAGGTAGTGCTACCAGTGACCCCTCCAACTGTGCCCCGGCTCCTAACAGCATCTGCTGTGTCATACACTGCGGGTTCATACCCTTGTGGGAACAGTAAACTGGGAGGCAGTGGCAGCTCCAGGCGTCAGCATCCCCGCCAGTAATAACAACCATGAGGTCAAGTGTTCCTAGAAGAGGATGCTTTTTCTTGACCCATAGATTAGTGCTCTGTGGAGCCAGTGTAACAGTTATCTCTGTCCCATCTCACCTGGGACTTCTGTGACTGCAGGAACCATCACCAGTGCCTTGGGGCAGCACAGTCACAGGATGGTAGATGGCATTTAAGATTTTTACTGAAAATGGCCAGGATATGTCCAGTGCATGTACAGACCTGCCGGGATGAAACCCACTTGTCTGCCTTACCAGAGTGCACTGAGAGAAAGTATTTTTTTATTTTTTTATTTTAGAGGGAATAAAACAAAACAATAAGACAGAACAAAGCAAAACAGTGAGAACAATATTGGATTTCAAAAACAAGACAAAAGAAAATCCCCCATAGTTGCTATATTACATATCATTATTCTCTAAATAGATGCTTAGACTACTGGCTTTAGCCTGCAAAGCCAGTCAAACAATACAAGCATTAAGTTGTTATTTTGTGTCAGTTGCTATCATCTCAGCCTTTGTTCGTCGGAATCAGCTGGTTGCTTACAGGGGCGGGGGAGGTTGGGCAGTGGCAGTACTCTGCTTGTCTCCCAGCCTGTGCGCCGGCTGACCCACAGGAGTTCGGGTGTGAACAAATGTTAAATGAAGTTCAGTCCTTCAGGGCTCTCCAGGAGCTTTGGGCAGCATTTTCTATCTGTGGGACCTTTGTGGGCAAAACACCTTTGCCCAGGGTGCTTGGAGGAACGTGGGATGTGGCATATTCCTCTCATCACCTGGCAGCTATGTTTTCTTCTCTTGCTCTTTCCCTTCACCCATCTCAGGGTTGACTTGGTCCCTGTGTCCAGCAAGGGAGGGGTGGTCTACACCTCACTGGTCTCCGGGCCTCAGCTCTGCCTCTGTTCCCAGGATCTCTATGCTGGGCCCTAGGGAACAGATGGGCCACCCCATGTGGCCACAGCTGGACGTTGCTGTCAATTCCCATTAGTCCACATGGGGAAGACTCCTAGGAGGGGTCAGCTTTTCTCTGTCTTCCCAATGTCTGTGACTGTGCTTGACCCTTCATGGGCTTCTGTGGATATTTAGAGACTGAATGAACAAACAAAGGAACCAAAGGAATGGACGAAGTGACTGTATATACCATAGTTAGAACATCTCTTACAGAGTGCCATGTTATTGTATGTATTTAAATTATACAGTATGGCATCATGGAATGCATACAGGCAGCAATGATGGTGAGGCAGATCAGCGTATCCATCCTCTGACCGTTACCCCTCCTGAAAAACAAAAGATTGCCCACTGCTTACTCATTCCGTGGCTCCAGCTGACTCAGTGTGAATCCCACGTTCAGTTCGATTCTATTCCCTGTCAGGTTGCACTTTCGTTCCCCGGAGTCCTTCATGCAGAGCAGCCTGAGGCATCTGCGTTCAGGCTGAGGATACCGGATTGTCCTGGTGGCCTTGAGAGCAGCCCCATCCCTGTGTGCCTCACTGGTGCATTTCTCCTTGCCCAGGGTCAGGTGCAGAGGTGACTGGAGGTGGAAGGTAGATCAGTTGCAGATGAGAAGGGGACCAAGGGAGGAAGAGGAGGGAGAGGGCCCCAAAGAGCTGAGATGCGAGTGAACGTGTACCTACTCGACACGAGGCCTGCAGTCAGTGTGTATGTATGAATAAAAAATAAAAACTCAAGAAAAATAAAAGGAAAACGGTATGAGAGAGCACTGAAAGATGCCTGGTTGTATAAATTACCCCAAAGCCAATAGGGCTTGAAGCGAATTCAGTCAGGCTTGGTAGTAAAATAAAAAAATCCAAAAGGTTTGTGAAACAGAGCTGTGCTGGGACTGTGGCTTCCCCAGGGGTGGGTGGGGGCTCCTTGTGGTGTTGCTGCAGCACAGGAGGCTTCGGGCTTAGTGTTTGGAGGAGAAACCAGAGCACTAGGGGTCAAACAAGGTTCAGTAATAACACCTGACAACCCAGATTCTAGAATACGTGACTGTACAGTTTTAAGGCAACGTGATTTTGTTTAAAAAATAACACATGGGGTATGAATGAACACAGAACCAAGTATGGAGTATAGTGTCCCTGGCTCTCCCCAAGACCACCTCCCAGTGTGGTCCCCATTTCAGTCTGGGGCTGTGCTTGTACCTCAGCCCTGTGGTATTGCATGTTTTATGATAAGCTTTTCTTACTCTTTTGTTAGTGCTAGAATCTTTGATGATGTCCTTGAGTTTCTCCTTGGGGGATTTATGTCATTTCTGGATGCCCAAGCTGAGGGACAAGGATATCGGTGGCGTTCCCGTCCCTCCTCCTCCCTGTTTCTGATCTGACCTTTGCCAGTTGCTCTTCCACCTTCTCCCTCACATGAAAGTGTGTTAGAATTTATATTCTGTCCACAGATCTTAGACAATTTCAGGGGAAAATTGAAAGGTCTCTGAGCTGGTTTATACTAGAGCCATCCTAGTGGGTTCAGCTCACTGTCCCCAAATGCTTACTGCACACCCACTCCCTGCTAGCCCTGTGCAAGCACCAGAATCCAAAATCACTAATGCTTTCCTAGCTCATGCTTCACACTCAAGACAGCCAGATCCGTAAGCAGATACCAGGTCTTGGCGCAGTAGTGTGCAAAGAAAGGTGTTGTCTAAGTTCATTTATCTTTTATCCCACAGGCCCGAGGTTAGGGAAGCCAGTTTCACCATTTTAACTTTAGTATGTTGAAAGGACAGTGTTTTACTTGACTAACTGACACTCGTTTAAGAAAATAAGTCCGACTGTGTTGATGTATGAGAGTAAATGGTCTATTTCAACATGAAATATGAAGTTACAGTTATATGGGTTATAATGGTAAATTACATAGTGTATATTCTGTTTTATGCATTCCACAGGTTTGGCATGAGTGGGTTGAGGTGTTCTTTGGTTGTCCTTGGGAGTTCATTGGGTTTTTAGCATCAGTCTACAGGTGGAGGCTGCTTGGAGACCCTTGGTGTTGTGACTTACGAACTTTCTGCTTCTCCCTCCTTCAGATTTTCATCACCGTGAACTGTCTGAGCACAGATTTCTCCTCCCAAAAAGGGGTGAAAGGACTTCCTTTGATGATTCAGATTGATACCTACAGTTATAATAATCGCAGCAATAAACCCATTCATAGGGCCTATTGCCAGATCAAGGTCTTCTGTGATAAAGTAAGTAGTAATGACAGCTTGTCATAAAGATGTCTTTGTTACTAGATACTCCTTCTAATGATATTTTCTCTCACCTTCTTTTGTCCTGGGGTATCACTATAACCAGTTCCTCAATCACTGTGAGAATCTTTTGTTCTCATTTCTTATGAGGTGTCTCAGGAGTTATCAGTCAACTAACTTCCTTCCTTCCTTCCTTCTTCCCCTTCCTCCCTCTCTTCCTCTCTGTCTTTCTTGGTGTTTAATTAGCTTGTCTTACCATTCATGCAGTGGCTGACTGGCATTACTGTGTGTCCTGGTCAGCTCAGGGTACTACAGTAGAACACCACAGACTGGGTAGCTGAAACGCAAATTTACTGTGTGTACCTCAAGAGGCTGGGAAGTCCCAGGTCAGGTGCTGCCCAGTGAAGCTCCTCTTCCCAACTTCCGGATTCCCTCTTCTTACAGTGTCCTCCAGTGATGGAGACAGTGTGTCCCTCTCTGTAAGGGCGCTAATCACATCCTCAGGGCCCCTCCCACATCCACATACCTCACCTAAACCATAGGCCTCATCTCCAAACGTCATCCCCTTGAGGGTTGGAGCTATAGCATATGATTTTGGGCAGAGATACAAATACAAGTTCAGCCGGGTGTGGTGGCGCACGCCTTTAATCCCAGTACTCGGGAGGCTGAGGTAGGAGGAGCGTTATGAGTTCGAGGCCAACTTGGGCTACAACGTGAGCGCAAGGCCAGCCTGAGTTACATAGTGCAACCCTGTCTCAAAAAACTAGGGCTGGAAGTTTGGCTCGGTGGCTTAAGCACTTGCCTGGCAGGCATGAGGTTGTGAGTTTGATCCCTGGTACCACTAAAAAAACCACAAAAAACAAATACAAGTCCATACCTGTGCTGTAGTCTGATTCAGTTTGATAACTGAAATAACAGATTTTATAACAGTTTTTATTGGACACTGATGCTATCCCAGAACACAGCCATGTACATTTTTGTATTGTGTGAGTTGGAGGAGGCCTTCTCTACAGTCTGAGTGGGTGAAGCTGCACCTGTAAGCACATCAGTGACATGCACGCACCGAACTTGTGCTTCAGTCTCCCTGAATTCTGCAGCAATATACAGCTTACAACCACGTGTAGGTGACGAGAGCGCTCATAGCTCCAGGTAACACCAGCTTCACTGCCCCAGTGGCGTTCGCATCCGTGAGGGATTGCAGGG
This sequence comes from Dasyprocta punctata, assembly GCA_004363535.1. NCBI lineage: Eukaryota > Metazoa > Chordata > Mammalia > Rodentia > Dasyproctidae > Dasyprocta > Dasyprocta punctata. The sequence goes on from RJWM01035260.1 coordinate 18,747, forward strand.
TCACCGATGCAGAATTTCCCAGGGAGCCGCAGGAGGGAGCACAGTGGCCTTCCAAGGGCAACCTGGAGCTCCAGGAGTGCAGACACTGAAAGGGATTTTATTCTCTGTGAAAAGTTAGAAATAGAAGATCTGTTTTGGAGGACAAAACCTAACTCTGGGAAAAACTGTTGAGCATAGAATCAAGGCGAATTGAGGAACAAAATGAAAAAGGAAAGAGAAAGTCAAAATAAGAATGAAGATGGGAAGAATCACACAGTAGGAAGAACTTAGAAAAACAGGGGTATCATTGTGTCACTTTGTGAACCTGCCAGTAGAGGGAGCAGGAGAGCAGCTGGAGTGATTGT
>RJWM01035261.1:0-19071 GCA_004363535.1 Dasyprocta punctata
TAAGTTCAGGCTGGCTTGAACTCATTATGTAGCCCATGCTGGCTTCAAACTCATGGCAACTCTCCTGTCTCAGCCTCTCCAGTGCTGAGATTATAGATGTGTACCACCACACCCAGCCTATTTCCTATTTTAATAATAGTGATAGTCACCATTTTATTTAGTTGTGTCAGATACTATTTCAAAGTACTTTTACTGCCCGGGATTCAGCTCAGTGGCATAAGTACCTGCCAGGCAAGCACAATGTCGTGAGTTCGATCCCTGGTACCAAAAAAAAAAAAAAAAAAAAAAACCCACAAAGTACTTTTCCTTAAATAATGATCACCATATACCTCTGTTATTATTTCCATTTTTACAGATAAGGAAATGGTACTAAGAAGTTGCTCATCCTTTCACAGCTAATAAGTGGTAGATGTTAGATTGAAACCCATATACTCCTACTTGCAGTGTACTGTCTAGTTAACACTAGTGATCTTGCCAGTGCTTCTTCCAGCTTTAGATATCAAAACATCAGTCCCGGGGCTGGAGATACAGCCCAGCAGCACAGCGCCTGCCTGGCAAGTATGAGGCCGCGAGTTTGATTCCAGGTACCAAAAAAAAACGCCCAAAAAACAAAACAAAACAAAAAAACCAACCCAATAAAAACCCCTCAGAACCCTGACTTCAGCTTCTAGCTTTTTCTCACCTTTGGGTTGTGAATGAACCATTCTTAGACTTTGATTAGTGGCCATTCTGACCTGTGGCCATGTTTGTCCAGCTACCTGAAGTTAGGCTAGTAATGCTCAGGAAGGGAAGAGCTGCTCTTTTTAGTTTTTTGTTCTGAAATGGTATATGTAACCCAGGCTGGCCTCAAACTCACAGTCCTTCTGCCTCAGCCTCCTATGCTGGGATTGTGGGTGCCTAGTGGACTCATTCTAGGATGATCATTTCCTTTGGGCTTCACACCAGAGACTTGAAGAATGAACATGTCATTGTTTCTGGTCTCAGCTGGAAGAGGAGTTGAAGACACAGATTGAAATGTGGGAACAGGAGCAGTCAACAGTATTTCTCGTGAATGGGCAGAAATTCATGGAGTATGTGATGGAACAATGGGAGACGCATAGACTGGAGAAGGAGAGAGCCAAGCAGGAAAGGGTAAGTGTGCATGAAAGCTGGAAGGTCTGAGCAGCACTGCGTCTGCCAGGGTCAGGACAGATTTAAGATGAAGCGGCCTCCAGCAGCTTCTTTTAGCTGCAGAGGTTTGGCACTGGGTGTCAGCCCTGCTCCTGCTCCCATCCCACACCTGTTTGCTGGGACTCATCACTGTTGCTTTTGACTTTCACCCAGCAATTGAAGAATAAGAAGCAGACAGAGACAGAGGTACTGTATGGCAGTGCCCCCCGGACACCCAGCAAGCGGCGAGTTCTGGCTCCCAGCACGCCTGGCAAAGTGCGCAAGGTAAACACCCTTTGTGTGGTGCTGCTTGTGAGGGAGGGCAGGCCGGGGCTCTGCACTCACTCTTGCCCTCTGGCCTGCTGAGATGGGAGTGAGGTTTTGTCTGATCCAGACCGGGTTCATCGAAGTGAGTGGAGCACTGGAGTCCAACCCCGAGCAGTGGCTCACAGTGACAGCTGAGGAGGGGCCAGCTTCCTTGTACGCCAGTTCAGTCCTTACTCTGAACTCTTAGGGTCACTAATTGCTGATATTCTGTGGCAATGAAACCTTCATGGTTTGTCATCCTGTAGTTTCAACAGGTTACCATGGTACTAGGTGAAAGCCAATGTTCATACTTAATAAATGGAAATTTTTTAAACAAATATTTAATACTCCTTAATCTCTAGAGCAGGATGTCAAGTCCTGACTGAACTAATCAGTCTGTGATAACAGTGTGGCTGACAGTGCTTGGCCGGCACCACCTCAGTGTTACAAGGGCTCAGATCCTTGCCAGCACATGGAACTTTTAGATCTAAGTTCTGCCCACTTGGTGTGCTGGGATTATAGGTACGCATCACTATGCCCAGTTAAGTTTTGGTATGTGTACATCCTGAAACCATCACCATGATCCAAATACTATAGTGGACATATCTGTGACCCCCAAAATTTCCTAGTGCTTTTATATTCCTTTCCTCCTCCCTTAGCCTCTGGTGGAGGAAATGTACTGTCACTGCAGGTTACTTTGCATTTTCTGACATTTTATATAGATAGAATCATAGTTTTTTGTTTTGTTTTGTTTTGTTTTTTTGGTACCAGGCAGTGAACTCAACCTTGAACCTGCCAGGCAGGCACTTATGCCACTGAGCTAAATCCCTGGCGCTATTTTTTTGAGACAGGCTGTCATTATGCAGTTCAGGCTGGCCTTAACTCACTTTGTAGCTCAGGCTGGTCTCAAACTCACAACGATCCTCCTACCTCAGGTTCCTGAGTGCTGGGATTAAAGGCGTGCACCACCACACCCGACTCATTGTTCTTTTTTGTATAGCTTCTTTCATTCAATATCATTTTTTGGGGTTCATGTTATTTACCAATAGTTCGTTCCTTTTTATTGTGGACCAGTATTACGTTCTATAAATGCATCACAATCTTCTTGCCCATTCACCTGCTGAGTACTGATTGTTTTTAGCCTTGTCTATTACAGATAAAACTGCCATACTTATTTATAAGTCTGTGGATATTTGCTTGCATTTCTCTTGGTACCCCGTTAGGGTCAGATGATAGATGTCTGTGCCTTAAGCCGCTGCGCCACTTTACAATCCCATGTGTTGGGTACAAATAAGCTTTGAACATTTTCACAAGTTTCCTCAAAGCTGTGCTGTATTAGACCCAGCAGGCTCTTTAGCAAGTAGACTCATCTGTCCTGGCCTGCTTCCTGTACTCAGGTCTCTTTCCAGAGAGATGGGCTGCTGGCCAGGCTGAGCCTGTCACCTCACATCAGTAATGTATCTGTTCTCCTCCTCAGCTAAACACTACCATCATGTCCAATGCTGCAGCCAATAACAGCATTCGTCCTGCCTTTGGGGGAACAGTCTACCACTCCCCTGTGTCTCGACTTCCTCCTTCTGGCAGCAAGGTTAGTACCCTGTGTACAAGTGTGTCTCCATGCACTCTCTGTTCATCCAGACACTCCACCTACTTGGTCTCCTCTCCAAGATCCCGGGACTCAGTTTTCATTAAGACATTGAGCTGATAGATATAAACCAGATAATCATTGGATCATAATCAAAAACTAGTGAGATAAAAAGTCACTGAGCCTCCTGGGCTGTGTTGGGACAGTGAGGATCAGGTGGTACGGAGCTAGGTCCCTCAGGATGTGGGTTCCAGCCCAGTGATACTGGGTCATAGATACAGTTAGGTATCAAAAGGAGAGAGATGGAGACTGTGCTAGAAAAGGACCAGCCTTGCAAATTAGGCCATGTTCAGGATAAGTGTTCCAGTCATGAAGTAGTCATGTACTTTTTTCCCAAACTAAAGTCTAGGATTATAGATACACGTTATATAATGTGGTTTTACAGCTGGCTGTAGTGGCACATGCCTACAACCCCAGCATTCTGGGATGCTGAAGCAGGAGGATCACAGACCTTTTCTCACCAAAAAGGAGGGGGTGGGGCTCTATATAAAGGCCCTGGATTCAGTCCCCAGAACTGCAAAGAAAAGCCATACAAAAATAACCTTGATCACTGGAGTTGTGTGCATGTGTTCATCATAAAGAGAAATACAGATCTATTTTTCCTTTCTGCAGCCAGTAGTGACTTCGACCTGTTCAGGAAAGAAAACTCCCCGTGCCAACAGACTTGGGGCCAACAAGGAGAATATGGAGCTTAGTGGAAGCTTTCTGAGTGGTGGGTACCCTGGCTCAGCCCCCCTCCAGCGCACCTTCAGCATTAATTCTGTTGCCAGCACCTATTCTGAATTTGCGGTAATTCACCTTTCCTAATATCTACCAGTCTCTGGGGAGCACACAGTTGGGGCAGAATGGGGATCTTCCCTAGAGCACCCAGACTAGTCAGGTCAGTTACCTCAGAGGCTGAGAATCCCCTTCCTGCTTTGACCATGGTGTGGGTGTGGCTGGTTTAAGTGGGGGCGTATAGGATGGAAGTTGGCAGCAGCACTGGATATTTAACCTGAATCCTGCTTAAGATAAAACCATTCCCTGGCTAAAGGAGGTGACCCACTGTTCACTACCCTGGTGCTCTCTTGGTGGAGTTCTTGGTAACTGTCTTAATTCTTTGTTCTTAGAAGGATCCATTCCTCTCTGACAGCTCCACTGTTGGGCTTCAGGTCTGTATGGTGACCCCTGCATGTCCCATGACCCTCTTTTCCAATCTGATCTGTTGTCTGCTGGCTTCATTCCCACCTGGCACAGGACTACACTAACTCATAATCTCAGCTGTATTGTCACAGAATCCTTCTTAGAAAAAAAAACAGAGATTCCTGTTATGGACTTCTAAAAATAAGTATCTTATATTCCAAATGATTAACCTGTGAATAAGGAAACCTCTTCAGACCTGAGTTGGATTCTCAGCCCCACCTAAAGTTAGAGCAGGATTTCTTTATACCTACTGTTTCATGGAAAACCTGCGTCCTCCTAAATTATGACATCCAAGACCTAAAGTATGCTGGAAAGAATCAAGGCCTGTCATGTGGGGAGGGGAGCCCCAGCTGTGTGCTGCTTGCAGTGAGGTTCTTGGCCTGTTTGCTGATTGTGTCCTGGAGCATATGCCTTACTAACCTCTTGGGGCTTCACCCACTTCCCGTCTACCTAAACTGGCTGCTACTTATTTCCTCACCTCTGCCTGTGTCAACATGTGAGCCACTAAGCATGTATGAAGCACTGGAAAGTAATTTTTCCAGCCTGGTCTTCGCCTTGTAGTATCCTGCTCTGCATCTGCTAACACCCACCTGGCATGCTTTCACTAAAAAACGGTGCTCTCTCTTGCCTCAGTATCCTACCACGGGCGGTGAGGCCACCCCGCTCCCTGGAGGGATACTGAGTTAAAGCCTAGGCTTCTTCCCACGTTGTCGTGGGGTAGTTTGAAGCACAGCAACTAGCTTTGTATTTGGGAGCCTTTTCCAGATGACAAAGCTGTACAAGTGGGTGTGTGTCACTCAGCGGCCCAGCTTTCTCATGTGTGCTTGCTCAGCCAAGGCCCATTTCATTTATTTGGGGCTTAAGTGTCCCTCTTGAGGGCTGCTTCTGGTTCTGGTTGCTGTGGCTGATAACACTAAGGCCACTAACGCTCCCCTCCACTAACCTTTCTCAGTGGTCATTCATGCTCTGTCTCCTGCTTCTATACCATGTGCTCCAGCACGAGATCAGATCACCAGCAGGTTACACGGCCCTCAGCCCCAGGGATTGGTAGATAAATTGGGCAGCCCACTTTTGTAAAGGGCTCAAGAAACCAAAGTTCGTTGCTCACCTAGCTTACAACTCTTTTTAGTAGCTTCGTGAAGCAGAAGGGGTGTGTCTTGGGTGAGGTTTTAACAGAAGCGGCTGGCTGAGGAAAGGGGTCAGGGCCATGTGTGACTAACCGCATGGTGCTCAGAGTTCCTCGCCTTCTAACACGGACTGTGCTGTGCTAGGGGCCTCTGTTTCACAGAAACTGTCCTCAGGACTTCTGCTGACACTAAACCATGCCTAGAAAGGAGGGGCGTGCATGAGGGGGCTGTGCTGCCACTAATGTTGTTTACTTTTAACAGCGAGAACTTTCAAAGGCTTCCAAGTCTGATGCTACTTCTCGAATCCTCAATTCAACCAACATCCAGTCCTGAGAAGCCCTGACCAGACAGCCAGCTGGACTTAATGATATGGGGGGCTGGAGTTTTTCTTCAGTTTAACTCAAGAAATACCTTAAAACTTAGTTATAGCAGTAAGTACAAATTTTAGCATCTGGGAGCTAATTTCCTTCTCTGCTCTGTAACTGTACTTCCAGGGCTTGTGGCATTTGACCATCATGCAGGAAATGACCGTGCCCGGCCTTGGGGTGTGGGCACTAAGTTTCGCTTGTGTACTTGTAATTAGCAATTATTGTTTTTTTAAATCTAGGGATGTCCAATTAATGCTACAGCTCTGATAGCTTTGCTCTCACTCAAAGGCCTGTCCCCATCACCCTGTCACACTGAGGAGGTCTGTGTGTGTCCACATTTGGGGTGGCCTGACCTACCGCCAAAGAGTGACAGGCGGCTGGACTCGCCTTTGTAAAATTGTGTACAGTTTGGTAGAGTGCAGTCCCTTTGCGGATGTGAATGCACACTCCGTCTGAAGCGTTTGCTCAGGGTCCAGTCCCCACCCTGCGCCCGCTCTGCCAGAGCCCTACCCCTGCAGCTGCAGCCTGGTGGGGAGGCTGCCTCAGTGGGTAAGGCCGCTTCTGCAGTGCAGACCAGCACCTTTGCACACATCACTACTGGGGCTCTTCCCTGCAACAGCATCTGCGCCCAGGCTGTACCTGGTCTGTCCATCACTATGTTCTCCCAAAGCACTATTATTTATTCTTTACCTGTAACACATTAAAATGGTTCTCAAGTTACCAGTGTGGACTTGCTCTGTAGGTGTCAAATGTGTTGTTTATATTTTAAAAACAGGATATATGTACATGTGACTTTTTAAAAATAAAGTCGAATAAATTTTGAAAACTATACACATTTTAAAAGATATTATTGTGGTTTTTCATTTTTCCCCAAATAAATTTTTGGTTACTGAAAAAGATATACAAGATCCAGGCCTGGTGGTGCAGGTCTGTATAACCCCCAGCACTTGGGAGGCTGAGGCAGGAGGATCACTGCCATGAATTTGAGGCTACCCTGAACTACATACCAAGACCCTGTCTGAGAAAGGTTTTTTTTTAGGAATATTTTTATATTCTAAAGAATGAGATAGGGCCGGGGATTTAGCACAGTGGCATAAGCACCTGCCTGGCAGCTGCGAGGTTGTGAGTTTGACCCCCAGTACCAAAAAAAGAAAAAAAGAAAAAAGAGATAATAACCTCCCAAGTAGCTGGGGGTACAGTTATGCACTACTGTGCCTGGCTACTTTTTTCCTTGGTGGTGTTGGAATAAAATCCAGGCTTGGTTGTGCTAGGCAAGTTCACTACCCAAACGTACCTTCTTTGTGACAGGGTCTTGCAGAGTTGCCCAGCTTGAGCTCAACCTGTGATCTCGCTTCAGGCTCCCAAGTGGCTGGGATTACAGGCATGTACCACCATGCCTGGTTCAAAAAAGATACTCTTCATAGAATAAAAAGCTGTCAACTGGGAGAAGATACTCACAAATTAGGTTTTACTTGCTCTGACCCTGACTTGGACCTAAAATATATAAAGAACTTCCAAATTCAAGACAAACAAATGGGCTAACAGGAGGGGAAGACTACAGTTTCTATCAGAACAAAACCTACTGTAAAGTTCTGTGATTAATATAATGTGGTGCTGACTAATAGAAGAGAATAAAGGTTCAGAAATAGACTCAACTGAAAGGGGACGTTAGTTTATAATAAGAATTTGCCTTGGCTTACAGTTGCAGGTGTTTTAGTCCATGGTCTGCCAGCTCCATTGCTTTTAGGTCTGTGGTGGAGGAAAGCTGCTCACCTCAGGCACCCAGGACGCCAAGGGAAAGCACGTGGAGGCCATGCCCCATGCAACCTGCTCACTGGGCTATGAACTTGGTACATTAGTCCTCTCACAAAGTTAGGGCCCCTCTGATCTGATCACATCCCAAAAGCCCCAACTCCAAACACAGGAGCCTTTGGGTGACATTTTAGATCCAGGCCCTAACAATAACCATGATATTTCAGGCCCCTGGGTTACTGGTCAGTCATTACAAAAATAATCAATCAACACATACCTAATACCATATGCAAGAATAAGCAAGTGGATGAAGAACTTAAATATGAAATGGCACAAGAAAACATGAGCAAAGATTGAGTCCCTCTGTAAAGTGGTTTGAGAAAGGTTTTCTGACTCAAAACCCACATGAAGGCTGGGCATGGTGATACAATCAGTAATCCCAGCACTCAGGAAGCTGAGGCAGGAGGATTGAGTTGAAGGCCAGCCTGAACTAAAGAGTAAAACCTTGTCTCAAGCCACATGAAATAGAAGAATAAGTAAGTTTGGACACAAAAACCTTTGCAAGGGAAACCAAATATTGATGTCAAAGGACAGCTGACAAGTCAGGAAAAATATTTCCAAAATCTGTCAAAAAATGATGTGACAGTGTCCCAAAGAATCTATAGAGCTAAGCAGAAATCCCTCTCTGCACACAGATGACAGCTGTGCTGCCAGAAACCTGATGTGACTATGCTGGACCTCTGGGGTCTCCTGAAAGGCTTCTGAGCTGGGCGCGGTGATACATGCCTGGAATCCAGCTACACAGGAGGCTGAAGCAGGATCACCACAAGTTTGAGGCCAGCCTGGGCAACAGGGAATTTTGGTCAATTTTAGTCCTTGACACAATAGTGGCTATCCCACCCTCTGGCCCCTAGATGGAGCCACACTGCTGGAGCAGACTGCACACAGCTTATGAGGCAGGGTGGCCAATAAAGGGCCTGCCTTCCCAATACCAGGGCTTAGAGCCTGACAGCAGAGACACAGAAAAAGAGGTGGCCCATGACCGTAGGCCCTCCCACTGCAAGGCAGACTTCTCTGGCTGAAGCAGCTTCCAAAGACTTAAAGGCCTAGTGCTCCTTCTGGATTGCCATTTCCCCACTGCAAGCCAGACACTGAAAGACTAGGACATGGCACAGCAAACAGACAGCTGGGCTCAAGGCTACTGCACACATCCAGGGAGGGCCGCAGGCTCCAGAGGAAGCCTCAGAACACCTTGAGTTACACCTCAGGCAGATTCCCACACGTACACACAGACACACACACGCCCTACCACACAGTGATTTTAAAATGCAAACCCTGTGAAAGGAGACTGTCATTTTCAGGTATCACATTACAGGATACAAATGTCTAGTTTTCAACAATAAAATCCCAAAGCATCTAAAAGAAAAAAAAAAAACAAACCAGGAAGGTATGGCTCAAAGGAAAATATGAATCAGAAAACATCTTTAAAAAATGAATCAGAAAACATCTTTGAGAAACACCAGATTGTGGACCTGCTCAATAAAAACTTTTAACGATTGACTAAAAGATGCTCAAAGCGCTAAATGAAGATATGGACAAAACATTAAAAAATAAAGTCAGGCACAGTGGCACACTCCTGTGATCCCAGCATTGAGGAAGGAGGATTGCAAGAGTGAAGCCAGCCTAGTCTCTAAATGAGTTCCTGTCTCAAAAAAGATAAAAAGGGCAGGTGATGTAGCTCTGAACTCACTGGGTTTGATCACCCCAAAACTGCTACTACCAAAAGAAATCTAAAAGACAACTGACAGCTGTGCACGGTGACCCACGCCTATAATCTCAGCACTCACGAGGCTGACACAGGTGGACCTGAGTTTGAGGCCAGCTGGGACTACATAGAGAGACCCTGTCTCCAAAAAACAAAACCTGACAACACAGAAAAAATACTTTAAAACACATTAACTATCAAAGGATTTACATCTAAAATACATAAGAATACAAATCACTAAAAAATACAAGAAGTTCTAGTAAGGACAGATGACTTGAACAGATATTTGACAACAGAAAAACTTCTAACTGCTGGTAAACATGAAAAGCTATCCAGGCTCACTAGTGCTTGGGAAACGCAAATTAAAGTTGCTGGGCATCGATCTGATGTCTGAGCCACAGCAAAACCCACGCCACTGCTGGATGGAAGGCATGCAGTAAAGTGAAAGCTGTCTCCACTGTGAATGTCTGCGGAACCACGCACACGTGCCCGAGTGCCCAGCAAAGGACTCTGGTGAACAAAGTAGAGACCACAAAAAGAACTATCAGTGAAAGAACACAGAGTTTAAGCTACGTTCACATAGTGGAATACCTTCCTGCAAACAATGAGTGAACTTCAGGATACAACACATGAATCATGCAACACTGAACGGAAATGTTAAGCACAAAGAACATACACAAAATGAAAGGCAGCTGTGGTGGTGCATGCCTGTAATCCCAGCACCAGATCGCCACGAGTTCAAGGCCAGCCTGGACTACACAGCAAGATCTCCAAAACAAAACAACATGTGTAAAATGACTGTTTACCTGCTGTTCAGAATCAGACAAACTATCATATAGTAAGTCCCCAACTTACATTTGCGCTACGAGCTTTCACAGGTGTACTGTATAAAACTCACTTTGTCAGTACTTGTTCATAAGTTGGGCATTTACTGTATAAGGATGCGTACAAGGGTGGTAAAGTTCTTCTTCTTCTTTTTTTTTTTTGGTACCAGGGATCGAACTCACAACCTCGCACCTACCATTCAGGTCCTTATGCCACTGAGCTAAATCCCCAGCCCTATTTTTTGATACAGGATCTCACTATGCAGTTCATGCTGGTCTTGAACTCACTTTGTAGCCCAGGCTGGTCTTGAACTCACAACAATCCTCCTGCCTCAGCCTCCTGAGTACTGGGATTACAGGCGTGTGCCACCATGCCCAGCTAGGGTGGTAAAGTTCTGAATTAAACAGGGACATGAATGGCAATAAATGACTTCTAGTGTTCCCCAGTCTGCCATACTTCACAATCACCTGGGTGACATCCCCTGAGGTCCAGCCCGGGAACACTGCTCTGCAGCTCCCTGGTGCAGAGCATTGGGAAAAGGCTGGGCTGCCATGGGCAGGGGCGGACCAGGGCCTCGGGTGCCGGCAAGGGTTTCCCTGACTTGAGCAGGCACGTTACAAGTGTTAGATTTTTCATTTTTAATATACTGTACATTTGCTTTATACACTTTCCTTTGTATTTTATAACTTGAAGAACACATCCACACACACATCAGCTGTTCCCGTCCTCCACGGCATACACGTATGTGTTCCAGGGCCCACAGGTGACAGTTTTTACTTGGAGCTGTTTATGCACAAAGTATTCCACACGGCAGGGCCGGTCCAAGCTGGTGCTGTCCTGGTGGCCGAGCTGTCCATATTTACCTAAAGCCCAACAAGCCCCTTTGGCATCCTCTCTCTGGGAAGGAAGCCCGTCTTCCACCCTGCTGCGGCTCTGTGCACCCAGGAGCCCAGAGCCAGAAAGCTCTGGGGTCAGACAAACCCAGGGATGGAACCAGGAAAGCTTTCTCGGGGTGTCCCAGACAGAACTTGTCCCTCAGACTGTTGCTTTACCTCTTCTCTACCCAGAGCCAGAATGACAGCTGCATTTTTGTAAATGCTGGCTAAACGCTCCATCAGTAAGGTAGAGTGGGCAGTACTGATGTCATCTCCTTATTTCTCCATCATCTGATCTTGAACTTTACGAGTGTGACTACATCTAGTCCCCTAGGGTGCGGGGACACAGCCCTTCAATCCAGTTTCTCCTCATCTTCAGCCAAGGCCCCCACTTCCTGTAGCCTGTGGTTTTGTCACCCATCCTGTCCTCCCAGGTCTTTTTTGTCCTTGGTTTAAGGGTCACATAAAACAATCCTTTTAGCTGGAAATGGTGGTACACACCACTAATCTCAGCACTCATGAGGCTGGGGCAGGATTGCTGGGAGTTCAAGGCCAGCCTGAACATAGCAAAACCCTGTCTCAAAAAACCAAAAAAATCCTTGTACTTACCCCAGCCCCAGGTGTAGAGCTCTCCCGTTCCTGCAACCAAAAAGGACAGCACAAAACAGTCACTATTGTTCTCAGCAAGGCATTCATTTGGCCTGGCCGGCCCCAGCCACAGCCACCATGTTCCATCCCCAAGACACGGGCTCGGCAGAGAGCAGCCTCCTCTCCAAGAGTGAGTGTCCAAGTCCAAGCACAGGTGGTGTGGTAAGGGAGTGAGCTGACACACAAGTCTGTCCCATCTGTCACCTCTGGGCCTGCATCTCACAGCTGCAGAGCTGAGCTGGTGCAGGAAGTTGTTTGAGCCCTGCCTGGAGCCCTGTTTGAGCTGATGGAGAACAGGAACAGCCTTTTGGGCCTGATGGGCTGGGAGCCACTGTTAAGCTACAGGGAAAAGACGGGCGTGGTGGCGCACGCCTTTAATCCCAGCACTCAGGAGGCTGAGGGAGGCAGAGCGTTGTGAGTTTGAGGCCAGCTTGGGCTACAATGCCAGTGCAAGGACGGCCCGAGCTACATAGTGTGATCCTGCCTCAGAAAAAACCAGGGCCGGGAGTTTGGCTCAGTGGCTTAAGCGCCTGTCTGGCAGGCATAAGGCTGTGAGCTCAATCCCTGGTGCCACAAAAAAAAAAAAAAAAAGCAGCTACAGGGGAATAGAGGCTAGATCTGATGAAGGAAGCGGCTCCTCGGCTGTATTAGAGAGGCCTCAACATAGGCTTGTTTATGAGGTTTGACAGTCCTGTGGATCGAACTCAGGGCCTTTGCACTGAGCTACATCCCTAGCTCTTGTTGTATTTTCCTTTTAAGGCAGGGTATCACTGTGTAGTTCAGGCCTTGAAGTCACTACTGAGCCCAGAACTATTGGTGATCCTCTTGCCTCAGCCTTCTGAGATTACAGGCATGTGTCACCACGCCCAGCCCGTAGTTTTTTACTTTGAGACAAGGTCTGGCTAAATCGCTCAGCTGTCCAGATTGGGCTCAAACTTGCTCAAACAGATCCTCCTGTCTCAGCCTTCCAGAGTGCTGGGATTATAGGGGTGCAGGGGGTGTAGCTCAGTTAGCACGTGCAAGGCCCTGGGTTTGGTACCCAGCACTGAAAAAAAAAGGTGGTTTTTAAATTGTCACCATCTTCCTGCAGCCCCCAGCCAGAATGCCACCTTGCTCCATCCTGAACCAGCCCACCTGTCCCCACTCACGTGTCACCACAGCTGTGTGCCGCGATCCACAGCTGGCCCCAACTGCCTCTGAGTCCAGCGGAAGGTCCAGCAGGGCTGGGAAGGGCTGGACAGCTATGAAGGGGGCAGGGGCTCCATCCTCAGTCCCAGCCGCTCTCTCCACTTCAGAACCATCTTGGTTCAGCCCTGTGGCGGGGGAATGGTTTCGAGGCTGCTTACCACTGAGCCAGACCTCGTCACACCTTTACCGCGATGCCTCTGTGCAGCACCTTATTCTCCAGCCCTCACTGCTGCTCCCGAGTCTACCCACAGGAAGTGACAGAGGTGGTGGCCTTGAAGGCCGTGCGGTACCAGCCAGCACTGGCATCAGCCTTGCCAACACTCCACCGGGAAGGGGCTCTGAGTCCCGTGGTGTGTCCAGGTGACAAGGATGTCGCATCCCCTCCTGAACATGGAAGTTGGGAACAACAGCAATATCCTGGGTGGGGCTGACCCTCACCTTCCCCAGTGACTGTCCTCTTGTCCTCTGCCAGGCTCCTCGTGGGCAAGGCCAGCTGCCCTGATTCATTCCAGCCCCAGACATAAAGGTCCCTGGTCTCTGAAAGGCATGGAGGGCATCCAGGAAGCAGGCTGAGCACTCCTCCATCCCTCCACACCGCCCAACCCGCCCTGCATCAGCCCCTGGGGACGAACATGGCCAGCAGCCCCTTGGGCTCCCTGGCTTCCCGTCTCAGGTTCCCTACTCTCAAAGCCTCTTGTCACCCTTTGCTTAAGTGAACTCCCTTGCTGGGCCACCTGTCCTTTCCATTTTTAGTCTTATGTTGCCAAACTGTGCCCCCTCATCGATGGAACTTCCCCAATGCCCCCCTGGGCAGCCTGTGCCTCCACCCCTCGTCCCCCCAGGCCTCTGACACCCAACACCGCAGGGTCCAGCTGCAGTAGCTCATGGTACAAAGGGCTCCACCTGTGCCTTTTGCTTTATGAACTTTTCAAATACAGTACAAAAATTCAATTTTCATTAGAGCCCTGTGGGAGTTCTATGACAATGTGACCATCTTATACAATAGCCTCACTTTACTCAAGAGACAGTGGGGGCACAGAGGGTAAGAACCAGCCCAAGGTCATAGGATAGTGATGATCTGGAACTCAGAAGCATAGATGGTGGCCTTTTACTTCTGCTCCAAATGAAAGGCCTCAAACTCCTTCTGGATCTGAGGCGTAACATTCCCATGAGCCATTTCCAGCCCTCTGTGCTTGGCCTGCCGCCCAGTGCTCTCCTGGGCCCAAGGTGTGAGGTAGGGGCGTGGCAGGGGAGAGGAGGAGGTGGCGGCTAAAGTCCCAGGTGAGCTAAGTAGCACTGGGCCCTAAGACAGTGCCCAGTCCTACCCCAGGCACCTCCTCCCACATTGGCCACCTCTGTCCTCCCTACAGGTGTCCCTGTGTTACCTCTGCTCCAAAGCTATCTTCTTCTTGGATGGGCTGCCCTGCAAATTCCTTGCTCCTTGGGTAGAAAGACAGCCCTGGCTGCTGACAGGTGACAGCACTCATGATCAGTAAAAGGACAGGACAGAGCTACTACAGTCCAGGACAGAGGGCGGTGGGCTAGGCAGGAAGGGCACCTGAAGCATGGATCCACTGCTATGGAGTTGGAAGGAAGAGGAGGAGTTGTCGTGGAGATAGTGAGCTATGTGAAGCCCTAGGTCACTCACCGCTCACACACACGGAGTGCCAGCCTCCCGCAGCCACCCGGGCCATAGGCAGGCCCTGCAGTGCCTCCAGCAGCCTTGGCTCCAGCTCTGCCTCCAGTGTCCCATGGCCCAGCTGTCCATGTCTGAGCAATGAAGCCCCAGTCAGCCAGACACAAGGGAGGGTCCCCTCTTCGCGCCTCTGAACCCCAGCAGCCTCACCTGCCCCCGCCCCATGAGAACACCTGGCCAGCTGCGTCCAGCAACAGCGCGTGCTCGGCGCCCAGCTCCAGCTGGCGTGCGCGCAGTTCCGGGGCCAGGCTGCAGTGGAAGGGCGGCCACGGACTCACGTAGGCTTGGGTGCTGGGCAGCAAGGGAAGTGTCCCCGCCTGGGCCTTAGCACCCAGCGTGGCTCTCTTGGCGTCCAGGTCCTGGGCCCAGAGTGGCTTCCCATGCAGTGCTGAGCCGGGCACCCAGGCCTGCAGCTCCACCCGGGACCCCGGGCCATCACGCAGCAGCACAAGGAGCCCCTCAGAGGCCCACGCGTCCCTGCAGCCACCTGCTGTGCCACTGGAGGAGCCTGACAGCTCCACGCAGCCTCCACCTGCAGGGAGAGAGTAGGATGGGACCCAGGGCAGAGTGAGGGGTGCTGGGCTAGAAGGGGCCACGTGTGACAAGGACAGAGCAGGCACAGGGGCTCACGGGTCACCACGGCAGTGTAGCTCCAGCTTGCGCTCACGTGGCAGATATCCCTGCCGGTCCTCAGAGGCTCGGGGCTCAGCACCTGGCACCCAGGCCCCGAGCCTGGCTCCTGTCCGAAACCGCAGAATCCGAAGCCGAACCAGGCCCCAGGCCGCTCCTCTGCCATGCCTGGGGCCAAGGACGGAGGCTGGGGTTAGACTCTAGGAAATTCTCGCACATTAGCCCAGGGTTGCAGCCGCAGTATCTGCAAAAGAGGGGAGACAGGGTCGCACACCGGAGGCTGCGCCCATGCACACACAGCTGCCGGCCTCAGCTTCACAGGGTTCTGAACTGTCAGGGTGCCACAGGCTGGCTTCGCCTCAGGCCTCAGGCCAGGATCTGAGGCTCCTCTCCAGCCCCGATTTTACTCCACATCATCGTGGGTACCACAAATGGGCCCCTTTTACAGCAGACACCAAAGCAAGTAACCTGACCAGTCAGAGCCAGGACAGAGCCCCGAGCCCAGATCCCACTGCCCCATGTGCGCACCAGGCTGCATGCCTGCTCCAGTGGCCAACTTGATACACCTGTGCCCTGCTGGATTTCTTCTGTTTTATAAAGCGGGTGGAAAGGGTGCTGCTGGGCCCTACTCAAAGAATTGTTTGAAATGTAAAGGCTCCAGAAGCTGGTACTGTTGGCTCAGTAAGCCCAATACTTAACAGTTAACAAAAATAGGCATTGTACATCTTACTGGTGTCCAGAGACCACGATTTCCACTGGACCTCATGTAGTCACTTAGTCGTACAACAAGCCTTCACGGAGGCGTCACCCTGGGCCAGCGTGGATGCTGGCTGCCCCCAAGGCGCGCACGTTGAACGCGGGGCAGGACGGACCCCTATGCAGTTCCGACAGCAACTCCACCGTCTCGGTGGGGCAGGTTCGGCTTGATTAGAAATTTACAGCACTTTCAAGCCTTTAAAGTCAGATCTTGAGTTCTCCTGCAACCACAGCTCCTGCGTTCCTAGCCCCTACCATGTCCACTCCCAACTTGAAGAGATTTGACTTTGATCTCGGCCCTGCGCCCACCACCTTTCGTAATGTCCTCCCGGAGCGCAGAAAGGCACCTCCAACCCAGCGCTCTGCGCCAGGAGGGCAAGTTTGAAAGACAGCGGGCCGAGCGAAGCGGCCAATCGATCGCGAGGGCAGTGGCGTCATCCCTTGGTGCGCGGCGTCCGGAGGTTTGGGCTTACCTTCCCGCCGTCGCCACCTCAGACCTAGCTCTCTGGTTTCGGCCTGATGCCTATGCAGCGCGAAGGCAAGCCAGTCGGTGAAACGGATCAAATTCCCGCCAGGCCGCGAAGCTCCGATTAGAAACACTGTGGGTAAGTACGAACACTGCAGCGAAATTACTGGTGCACACGAGGCCCAAAATCGACGGACTCAGCCACTCCAATGTCTCAGCCGCCGTCTCACTACTGCCCCCGCACGGAGCCGGAAGTGACTGTAAGCGGTATCTCTCCCTCCCACCGATTGGCTCGGGCCCCGTCACTTTTATGCGCTGGGCCAATAAACTTCGCCCTGCGCCTTAGGTTCAGGAAATGGCCCGCCCCTGACAGGCCTGCGCATTTCCTCCAAGCCACTCAGGTACAGGATGAATTCGTTTTTCGCGAATACTTAGGGTACACCGACGCCGAATTTTGCAAGCACTGCCCGACTATAGGTCACCGAGAACTTAAAGACTGTAAAGACAAGCGTACCGAGGGCCCGGCATGTAGAAGAATGTACCCTGAAATAATCTATTTCCATAAAACTCAAGTTTATTGATTAGCTTCCTAGGCTCACCGCCTGGCCCGGCAACAGCAGCGGGCCCTCGGGCGGGGAGCCCCAAGAAGCCCTCTGTAGCGGTGGTCTCCAACCCGCCCCGGGTCCCGTCTCCTGTCCCTCCCTCCACAGTCCTCTCTACCCAGTGCCAGGGCACACGATTCCCACACACGTTATTATAGCGGGCAGGCCCGCAGCAGGCTTGGGAACGGCCCGGCGGCCCTGCCCAAGCCTGGAATCCGCAGGCGGTGCAGGCCTGCACTCGCCGCATCCCAGCTCTCTGGAGTACAGAAACCAACAAGTGCCTCCTGGGGAGGATTGAGGCAGTGATGGCTGTGCAGCGGTGCAGCGGTGCGGCTGAATGTGGACCTTAGCTCAGAACAGAGGACATCAGAGCTGGCTGCGGGGTTGCTGCTGGGCTCAGCACCGGCCGGGTAAGCCAGAGCCGCTCCGTCCTCCTCAGTGCTGCCATAGCAAGTGTGGGCCTGAGCCTCAGGGCGCGCAGCCCCTCACTCTCCACCCCGGCTCGGCTGAATAAGCCCGTATTCCACCGCTTTCACAAGGCAAGCAGCAGCTGCTCTGGCCACAGGGCCCTCCTCGCCCTTAGCCAGCACCGACAGGATCTCCAGCACCTCACTCTCCATCAGGGTGCTGGCATTCTCCCTCGAGGCCTCCACCATGTTCAACACCACCACGGCACCCCGGTGCTGCAGCTCCTGGTTGGGGCTCAGAAGCAGGGCCTGCAGGATCTCCAGCCAGTGCGTGGTCTGTGAGAAACGGACAGGTGTGACCAACAGCGTCAGGCTCGATGCTAGCGGAGCACATTCATTCTCCAGGACATGCCCTCCCAAGGTGGGGGTTCAGGGTGCATGGGCACTGACCACTTGGGGGATGCGGCTGCACACGGAGGGCCGCGCAGAGGTGAGCATGGCCAGGCCCCCGGCAGCCGCCCGCCGTAGCAGCTCATCATCCTCTCCGCTGTACAGCACCAGCAGCTTCAGCCGGTCACTGCCCTCTGCTTCAAAGAGGTCTTGTATCTGTGGCCCAGTGGGGGAGAGGACAGTGTCAGCTGGACACGAAGCTAAGGCTGAGTACAGCTCCCCGTCACAAGCTCCCGGGGTGGCCGCACCTCCTTGCTCATGGCCAGGTTACACATGCACTCCGTGGCCGCCCGCCGGAGCATCTCGTGCTCCTCGAACATGTAGCCCTCGATCATGGGCACAGCCTTCTCCTTCAGGATCTTCTGTCTGCAGACAGAGGTGGATGCGTCAGCCCCAACACGGCTTCCGCTCTGACAGCCCCACAGCACCAAGCCCTCGGCAATGCCCGAGGTCCTCCTGCACCAGCCAGCAACTGCACTGCTCTTGTCTCCCAGGCAGGCCTGGGAAATAGCACAGATTTGTGCAAAATGCTCACGACTAGGAGATGGGGGCCAGGGATGGTGGCAAGTACATCTGCACGTTTACCAACCAATCCTTGCAATGTCTTAGTCCACACACGACTCTGCTGTGAAGGTGCAGGGGTGACTGTCTTACCAGCTTGCAGGAGGAGAAAGAGGGTAGGTGGTGAGCCCACTGTGAGGGGCCACGCACTTGTACAGGCAACACTTTCACATGCATTTTCTCATTTAATTGTCCTCACCACTACTCTATTAGCTAGGTATCATAATCATCTCAATCATGGAGAAACTGAGGCAGACCAAGTTAAGTAATTTGTTTGAGGGTACACGCTGGTATTGAGTGAACCCAGGATTTGAACTGAGGTGGTGTCTCTTGGCCTCATGTCCATGATGCGAGTCACTGTGAGGCTCTGAGAAGCCAAGGACCAGCTGGGTGTGGTGGCACATGCCTGCAATCCCAGCACTCTGAGAGGCTGAGGCAGGAAGATCACAAGTTTGAGCCCAGTCTAAGTAACTCAGTGACTTAAGACTGTTTTATAATAAAAAATAAAAGAAGGACTTTGCCTGTCAGTCCCCAGTAACACACACAAGCACACCCATGTGCACACCAGTAACCCGGGACTATTTTTCAGCTATAAATACTATCAGGGATGCTCACACTCCCAGTGCCTGGTCAGGACCTCACCGGAGCCTCTCGCTGATCCCAGCCAGGTTTG
>RJWM01035262.1:0-19071 GCA_004363535.1 Dasyprocta punctata
CCGCCCCTCGCCGAGCTCTTAGGGGACAGGGGTCTGCAGACTCCAGAGCTCAAGCCGAGAGCTCAGCCTCCCTAAGGCGCCGGGGAAATCCAGCCCCTCCAGGCGCCTCTCCGCCGGGGGTGTGGCAACACTCGTGCCAAGTCTCGGGTCAGTGATTTCCATCTTCTAGCTGTTCCTTCTTCTTGACGACACTACTGTTTGTGTTATTTGTTTGTCTGTTTGTTTGTGTTTTTTTGATACAGGGGATCGAATTCATGACCTCATGCTTGCCAGGCAGGTGCTTATGCCACTGAGCTAAATCCCCGGCCTTTACTGTTTGTGTTAATCTCCATCCTAAAATTCTTGAGATTTTATAGTACTTTTTCCTAGCTAAGTGTGGTGGTGCATGCCTATAATCCCAGCACTCGGGAGGCTGAGGCAGGAAGATTGCTGCCAGTTTGAGGCCAGCCTAGGCAACACAGTGAGACCCTGTCTCAAAAAAAAAAATCTTTTCCCGTTTATACATTATACTTAAGACTCACAAGAATATGTGACTTGGGGCTGGGAATTTAGCTCAGTGGCACAGCGCCTGCCTGGCAAGTGCAAGGTTGTGAGTTCCATCCCTGGTACCAAAAAAAAAAAAAGAAGAAGAAGAAGAAGAAGCAGAAGAAGAAGACTATGCCTCTTACACCAGCTATTTTTACTTACCCTGAAATAGACAATATGCAAAGTGGCCTACGCTTCTTTGGAGGATGTCGATAAAGCAGTGGCAGCCGCAAAGGAGGCCTTCGAGAACGGCGAGTGGGGGAGGATGGACGCCAGAGAAAGGGGGAGACTGCTGTACAGGTGTGTTTTTTAGAAAAGCAAATCCGCTACCTCGGGACACCGGCTAGCACGGCAGGGCCTTAGAAATCCCCGCGCAACCTCCGGGCGAGTGTCTGTGATGCCATCCGGCCCCTGTTACCTGCGCTGTGTGGAATCCCGCGGGGTTCCTGCATTTTACACGGTCGCCTGCGTGCGTCAGTGTTGCCCAGGGGGAAAAGCGATTTTCCGGGACCCCCGGAGCACTCCAGGCTGGGCGGTCTGCAAAGGTCACCCGCCAGGGTCACGTGGAAATGAACCAAGCTGGGCAAGCCCAGCCATCCAGTATCCCGTGGTTTCCAGGACGATTTCTGAATCCACTTGGTGTGGAGGGGATCAGAGTGACGAGCGGAACACTGAGGGTCGGGGGAGTCGTCAGTGGCAAGGCACACGCCGAGGAGAGTTAGATTCGGCCTCCGATTCCCTCTGCTGCTGAGCCGCAGCCAGGGGTCTGACCTGAGTCCAAAATCTCTTAGAGCAAGATTGGCAAGAAACTCCAGGGCTGGGGGATTCAAGCCTGGCTGTGAAGACCCCAGGGCAGCGGTGGAAGGACCAGGCTCTGGAGGGAGGGGCGCCAACGAGGAGGGCGGATCTGGACGGTTTCATAGTCATTCAACACACCTGCACTCACCCTCCCAAACAAACGGGTACCAAACAGGACCCCGTGCTGTGTCTGCGCTGCCTACCCAATGTTTCTACCTTGTCCTCCAGTTAATTTTGAAAATACTTTTTATGCCAGTCAGACAGGGTGGCACATGTGTGTAATGCCAGCACATGAGAGGCTGAGGCAGGAGGATTGCTGTGAGTTTGAGGCCAGCCTGAGCTTCGTAGTGAGTTTGAGGACCACCTGGGCTACAGAGCAAGACCCTGCCTCATAAAAACTGAAACATATCTCTATGCCAGCCAGAAACCAAAAACCAAGTTCCCAGGGCCTGGGTTTCACGCTGCACCAGTCTCTGTGTGTGTACACTGCCCGCATTCCCACTGTCCCAACCGTGCGGCCCTGGGGCTCAGTTCCAGGCGGTGTCGTACGTGCTCGTGAGATGAGTGATGCCTGCTTCAGCGCCCGTGCTCTCCCCGCACTCCCCAGGCGGCTCATGTGCGAAGTCCGTTCTGAGCCTCTGTGCTCCTCACCGGGCCCCCCAAGCCAGAGCCCTGGCCCCTGCGCTCTCGGCTGTGGGACGGTGCCTGTGGGCGCGTGGCGGGGCTGGGTGAATTTCTTCTTGGCCTGCAGACTCGCAGACCTCCTGGAGGAGAGCCAAGAGGAGCTGGCCACCATCGAAGCCCTGGACTCGGGGGCCGTCTACACCCTGGCGCTGAAGACACACGTTGGGATGTCCGTGCAGACTTTCCGGTACTTTGCCGGCTGGTGTGACAAAATCCAGGTGAGCGCAGCGTCCGCCACTCCGGGAGAAGGGACGAGGTGGCATGGAGTGGGGACCACACCAGACCTGCCGGGTGTGGGTTTCCCACCCACAGGACAGAGGTCTCAGTCTGTTTTCTGCTGCAAACCAGAATACCTGAGGCTGGGTAACTTACAAAGAACAAAGTTTATTCTCTGACAGTTCTGGAGGCTGTGCAAGGCCGCCTCCAAGACTGAGCTATGGTGAACTGTGTGCTGCTATAAACCCAGACGTGTGTCAATCACTGTCATAAGATGTCTTTCACTCTCTCCAGAAGATCCCTAGAAGGAGAATAGCTGGATCTACTGAATTTCTATTTTATTTTATTTTAGTTTATTTTTTAGGAATCTCCACACTGATTTCCATAGTGGTCATACTAGTTTACATTCTAACCAACTATGTAGAAACAATCCTTTTCCTGCCCCCGCCCCCAGCCTAGATAGCATTTGTTATTATTTGATTTCTTTAGGATAACCATTCCTTCTAGTATAAGATGGAATCTCAGTGTTGTTTTAGTTTGCATTTCTCTACTGGTCAGTGATGTTGAACATTTCTTTATGTATTTACTGGTCATTTGTACTTCTGAGACTGTCTATTCATTTTATCACTTGCCCCCCCCCCCTCTTTTTGTGGTTCTTTTATTTTGAGGGGTCTAATTATTTTGAGTTCTTTGTATATTCTGTATGTTAATCCCCTGTCCGAAGAATATGTAGCAAACATTTTTTGCCCCATTCTGTAAGTTCCCCGTTCAGTCTGTTGGTTGCTTGCTTTGCTTTGCAGAAGCTTTTTAATTGGATATGATTCCATTTGTTGATTCTTGGTATTACTTCTTGTGCCACTGAGGTTCTGTTCAGAAAACCCTAGCCTACACCTATGTCTTCAAGGGTTTTACCTATTATACCTTCCGGCAGATTAAGTGTTTCGGTTTTAACATTTAGCTCTTTGATCCATTTTGATTTTAGTTTAGTACATGGTGAAAGATACAGGTCTAGACTCAATCTTCTGCTTGTCAATATTCAATTTTTCCAGCACCGTTTATTAAAGAGGCTGTCTTTCCTCTGGTGTGTACTTTGAATCCTTTTGTCAAAGAATAAATAGCTAAATGTGCCTGGCGTTGTTTCTCCTTCTTCCTTTCTGTTCCATCGATCCACATGCCGGTTTTTGTGCCAGTACCATGATGTTTTAATCACAGTAGCTTTGTAATGTAACTTTAAAGCTGGGATTGTGATGCCTCCTCCTTTGCTCTTGTTGTCCAAGATTGCTTTTGCTATTTTTGGTCTTTCCTGATTCTATATGCATTTTTGACTATTTTTTGTAGATCTGTGGGAATGCTGTTGGTGTTTTGATTGGAATTGCATTAAATCTGTGCATCTGTTTTGAAAGTGTGGCCATTTTTATTACATTGATTCTGTCCAGGAGCAGGGGATATCTTTCCATTTCCTGATACCCTCTTCAATTTTCTCTTTCAGAGTGACATATTTTTGTTGCGGAGGTCTTTTATTTCCTTGGTTAGGTATTAATTTTTCTTGATGCTATTGTGAATGGTATTGTTTTCCTAATTTATTTCTCAGTGAGTTCATAATTAGTGCATAGGAATGCTATTGGGTTTTGTGTGTTTATTTTGTATTCTGCTACATTCCTAAATATGGTTATTAATTCTAGGAGTCTTCTGGTGGAGTTTTTTTTTTTTTGGATCTTATACATAAAGGATCATGTCATCTGCAAATGATGATGTTCTGATTTCTTCCTTTCCTGTATACATTCCTTCTGTTTCTTTCTTTTCCCTGACATATGTGGCTAATGTTTTAAGGACAGTGTTGAACAGGAGAGGTGATAGTGGACATTCTTGTCTTGTTCCTGATGTTAGAGGGAAAACTTTCAGTCTTTCTCTTTAATTTAATATGATGTTGGCAGTAGATGGGCCATAAATGACTTTTATCAGATTGACATAATATCCTACACCTGTTTTCTTCAGGGTTTTTATCATGAATGGATGTTGGATTGCGTCAAAGGCTTTTTCTACATCTATTGAGATGGTCATGTGATTTTTGTCCTTGCTTCTGTTTACGTGATGTGTTACATTTATTGATGTGGGTCTATTGAGCCATCCTTGCATCCCTGGGGTGAAACCTACTTGATTACAGTGTATGATCTTTTTGATGATTTACTGCATTCTGCCTGCTGGTATCTTAATGAGGATTTTTGCATGTGTGTTCATTACCATTCTCTTTTTTGGTTGGATCTTTGTCAGATTTTAGGATCCTGGTATTACTGGCTTCTAAGAGTGACTTTTGGAGTACTTCTTCCCTCTTGATTTCATTGAAGTTTGAGGAGTAGTGGTGTTAGTTCTTCCCTGAAGTTCTTGCAGAACTTTCCAGTGAAATCATCAGGTCCTAGGCTTTTTTCTTAATTCGTATTTTTTTTACTACTTCAATTTTATTATCTCTTATTGGATTTTTCATGATTTTTAATTCTTCTTAGTTTAGTTTTAGTAATTTATATGTATCTTGGAATCTCTCCATTTCTTCTGAATTCTTCTCAGAATATTTTGAACTACAGGTTTGGGAAGTAGTTGCTAATAATCTTAAGGATTTAAGTGGTATCTGTTTGCTATGATTTCACCTTTTTCATTTCTAATTGCATTGATTTGTGTCTTTTCTTTCCTTTTATTGGTAAGATTGTCTAAGAGTTTTTCTATTTTGTTTGTTCTTTCAAAGCACCAACTCTTCAGTTCATCATTCTTTTTATAGTCTTTAAAAAAACATTTCATTGATTCTGCTCTGATCTTTATAATTTTCTTCCTGTACAGGATCTGGATTTGAATTGTTCTTGTTTTTCTAGGACCTTGAGATGCATCATTAGATTATTTGGGCTCACTTTGTTTTTCTCATGTGAGTGTTCACAGCTATAAACTTCCCTTGTAGGGATACATTCATCATGCCCTGTAAGATCTGCTATGTTGTACTGTCATTATCATTCAATTCTAGGAACTGTTTTATTTCTTCCTTAGTTTCTCCTGTAACCCATTGATTATTCAAGAGTGTGTTGTTTAATTTCCATGTGCTTGCAAAATTTGTGTGGTTTTCTTTGCCATTGAGTTCTAGTTTCATTGCACTTTGATCTCAAGGTACGCATGATAAAATTTTGATTCTTTTGCATTTATTTCAGCGTGTGTTATCAGCCAATATGTTCAACTGTTTTCATTCTCTAGGGGTCTACGATTCCCATCAACCAGGCCCGTCCAAATCGCAATCTGACCTTCACCAGGAAGGAGCCCATTGGGTGAGGCAGGCGGTGCCTGCATGGGGAGCCCTGTGGGGGTCTCTGCAAGTCCGCTAAGGACACGGCCTTTCCCTGCAGCGTCTGCGCCATCATCATCCCCTGGAACTACCCACTCATGATGCTGGCCTGGAAGAGTGCTGCGTGCCTGGCGGCCGGCAACACCTTGGTGCTCAAGCCGGCGCAGGTAGGCTCGGGCCAGATACAAGCCTTGGCTTCCCCTCACACACTCTCAAGAGCAGAGGGGCACATTTGTAAACTGTGCCGCTTTAAACGAAAACCAGATTGTGTGCTGGGCGTGGCTGTGCACATCTGTTAGCCCAGCGCTCAGAGGCTGAGGCAGGAGGATCAGCATGGGTCAGTACCCATTGAGAAAGAGAGAGAGACAGAGAGAGACAAACACAGAGACAGAAACAGACAGATAGACAGAAAGAGAGAAATTGAGAAGAGAAAGCTCTTGTTGTGGGAAGGCAAATAGTCTAAGCAAAAGGACTAATGGAATAGAAATCACCATTTGGCACCTGTCACTGTCATATGATTCAGGCAGAAGCCACCAGTGGACACTAAAGTAAGTGGGGACAGTTTAAGGCATGTTTCCCGGCAAAATATCATTAATTACAAAGAATGAAACAGTGACGTGCAATGGGGAGACTGGCGGGGCGTCTTTACCAAATGCTCAGCGGTGACGGGTCGCTTCCATGGTAGCTGTTGCCGAATCTAACCGTGAGGAGCTGTCAGACGAATTCGGCCCGGGCACCCTGCGTGAACTGAGTGGCCCGTGTGCTTTCAAAGGGTCAGCACGATGGACTCTAAAAGAAAACTCGGAAACTCTCTGTGGGCCGCGACCGTGGGCCTCACCAAGCACACTGCGTGATGGTGGCTTTGCTTTTGCCATAAAACACATTAGTAGGACAACTGGTGAAACTGAGCTAAAGTCTGAAATTAGGGATTCTATTGGTTGTTACTTTCCTGGTTTTGAAAACTGTACTGTGGTTATGTAAAAGAATTTCTTGATTTTAGGAAACGCGTATAGAAACATTCAGAGGCAAACAACACATACTACGTATCTTACCCTTAAACGGTGCAAGGGATAGATGATAGATAGGTGATAGATAGATGATAGATAACAGGCGATAAACAATACACAATAGATGATAGATTATAGATGATAAATAGTAGATGATAGATAGATAATAGGTAGGTGGTAGATCATAGATATATACATAGTGTCTTGTATACTTTTCTCTGGTTGCTGAGACAAAATACCCAATGCCCAAAATTAAGGAAAGAAAGGTTTATTTAGTTCACAGTTTGTGGAGGGTTCAGCCCCTAGGTAAGGTGGCAGGGTGAGGAAGATCAGTTCAAGAAGCGGAAGTCAGCAAAAGCAGCAAGAGCACAGTGCAGGGAAATCAAGCTTCTTTTCCTCGCTCGTAGTGTAAGCAGGCTACCCATGCCCCAGGGCCTTAGCACTCACACCATCTCCACCCCTGTGCAGGATGTTTACAAAGTAAGGACCCAGGCCTCTGCTCAGTCACTTAGTTAAACTTCTGAAGTTGACACACCATATCAACCATCACACACAGATACACAGATCAGGAAGAAAATGTGCAAAGTTAGTATCTGAGGGATCAAGGTGAAGGATATAAAAAGAATTCTTAGGACTTGTAGCTTGGTGACCTTGCTGCAAGTCTGAAATTATGTCACAGTAAAAAAGAAACAATATAAAACAACCAAATTTGCGCTCCTTCAGGCCTCTGGGAACTGGGTGCTGGCGTGAGGGCGGGCGGAGGAAGGTAAGCGCGGTCTGCCCCACAGGTCACACCCTTGACAGCTTTGAAGTTTGCGGAGCTGTCGGCCAAGGCCGGCTTCCCGAAGGGGGTCATCAACATCCTGCCCGGCTCAGGTGAGCCCGAAAAGCAGCCCCGGGTGCGAGCAAGAGTCGCTGTTGGTGTCAGTAGCTGTTTTCCCTCTAGAGTCTTAGCTTAAATTAGAGCTGCAGTAAAACTAAATCCACTTTCCCAGCAAGGGTCACTGTGGTGCCCCGGGCTCAGGATCTCAGCATAGCGGGGGCACCGCCGAGGCGCTGGTGGGAGTTGGGCCACCCTGCAAGTCCCCTGCGGCACCGTTTGGACTTTCGTGCCCGTTTGGACTTTCGATGACTGCTCGGGCGACACCAAGGCTGACCCATTAGTATAGGGGTCGGGCTGGGAACTGCACAGGGAATGTTGTTTTAGATTTTCATCAGTTTGTAATGAAAACAGAAAAGGCAAAACAGACTGCAATGAAAGTTTAGGCATCCACTTCTTGGATTCGGACCACCCTCGCCCCAGGCCTGAGCCCTGGTCTCCTTCCTGTTTGACCTCCAGGGGGTGTGGCAGGACAGCGCCTCTCCGAGCATCCTGACGTCCGCAAACTCGGGTTCACGGGGTCCACTGCGATTGGGAAACAGATCATGAAAAGGTACTGGCTTCGCGTGTCAGTTTGCTGAAGATCCCGCTAACCGCATTTCTGCTTTCGTTTAAACAAAGCGCTTTGGGGGTGAGAATAATCACATCAATCTACTTCTTGATGGTGGATATTAAAGTATTTGAATGTCATAAAAGACTCCAAAACATCAAAGAACATTTTTAATAAAACCAGAGCTATATTGAAATCCTACCCACTTTGGGTAGCTTTCACGCAATCCAACACAAAAATTGTTTTGTGCTGAAGATGGAGCCCAAATTGCATTCGGAGCATAAGTAAGCCAAATTGCTTTCGGAGCATAAGTAAGAAGCTTTCTATCCTGTAGAAGACAAATCTGGATTATTTATAAAATGAATTCTAAGCCTGGGGACAGTGGTGCATGCCTGTAATCCCAGCACTTGGAAGGCTGAGGCAGGAGGATTGCCCCAAGTTCAAGATCAGCCTGGGCTACCTAGAAAAATCTTGTCTCAAAAAACAAAATCAAAACAAAACTAAAGAATCTTCAAGATACAGTAATACTAGTTTTTTTAAAAGTCACTAATATTTAAGTTTCCAAAATAAGACATTAAAATATGTCAATGTAATAGAACACTATAGTTACATACATGAATAATTTTTAATAACATTGAAAATTGTTGTTCAAGTGATAAATTGAGAGAAAAATGAGGTCTAAAATTGTCTCCACTGGGTGACTCCCAACTATGTCAAAATAAGTGTATCAGAATGGTGAAAATGGTGGCCAGAGAGACATGGAGTGGGATTTGTGATTTTTTCCTCTCTGTCTGAATTTCTGAGCATGCACACAGCACACATCTAAAACTTACCATCCTCCCTCTCTGGTTCTAGTGTCTGTTTAGAGGATGGATTTCCTTGGCAGGGCTGTGAGGGAGCTCAAGTTCCTAAAGAACATGAGCACCTCCAGACACATCCCTAATCGTCTGACCACAGAATTTTTAAAAACCTTTTTATTAGGCGGAGCGTGTACTGTGCACAGAGCACACCAGAAAAGCACAGTGGATTCCACACGCTCGTATTCACCTTCGACAGAAATCACAGCTCTCCTGCTCAGGTCTTGGCCTCGGGTGCATTTCTTCGTGTTTCCGAGGCCCGGTCGTGGTTGCGTGCGGCTGGTGGGGAGGGAGGGGGTAAAGGCCGCTTTCCGTGCGTTTCCCTCCAGCTGTGCTTCCAGCAACCTGAAGAAGGTCTCCCTGGAGCTGGGCGGCAAGTCCCCCCTGATAATATTCCATGACTGCGAGCTCGACAAGGCCGTGCGCATGGTGAGCGGAGGGCAGACCCGAGCCCCTGGGAAACCCTGTGCCGCCGCCTTTCTTGGAGGTCTTAAAATGAGGTTTGGTTTCATCTAGTCTGTAACTGGAAATCCTTTTTATACTAAGAGCACTTAATTGTGAAAAATATTTTATAATCCCTCCAATTAAAGTATTTTTAAAATTGGCCAGGTATGGTGGCACACACCTGTAATCCCAGCACTCGGGAGGCTGAGGCAGGAGGATTGCCATGAGTTTGAGGCCAGCCTGGGCTACATAGTGAGTTCAATCCCAGCCTGCATTGCATAGGGAGACCCTGTCTTAAAAACAACAACAACAACAGCAATAACAACAGCAACAACAAAAAAACGAGGTGGGGGATATAAGTCATAGCAAGCATATCAAAAACTTCAAAAGATATTCTAGGGGTGCTTCTGGCTTCCTCCCCCTAACACCTTGCCCTGCAGCCCGCTTTTGTCTGTTTTACAAATCAAGCTGTGACAAGACTGTTAGACACGACCCAAGTTTCCCTGCTGAAAAAAAGGAATTGGCAAGCAGGCACTGTGGAACATGCCTGTAGCCTTAGCGCTTGGAGGCTGAGGCAGGGGGATCACTTGAGCCCAGGAGTTCAGGGCCAGCCTGGGCAACATAGTGAGACCTCATTTCATTAAAAAAATAAAAGGTAATTGACAGCGTCACTTTTCTGCTTTTAACAGTATGGTTCTGTAAGATACTGCAGAGGAAGCCAAATGAAGGAAGGGTGCATAGGAACTCCTATGGGTTTTTTGTTTTGTTTGGTATTGTGAGACAGAATCTTGCTATGTAGCCCAGGCTGGCCTTGAATGCGTGGTGCTCTTTCTGCCTCAGCCTCCTGAGTGCTGGGATTTCAGGTGTGCGCCACCACACCCGATTTGGATCGCCTATGCTTTTGAAACACCTGCTTGTTTTAAACTACTTCAGAGTATAAAAACTTATTTTAAAATTAAACTTAAGGAAAAAAAACACACAGGCTAGTCCTCACACTTGACCTGTGGGGTGCAGGCTCAGTGAGCCCTCGTGAGCTGCTGGTGCTGGGCTGCTGGGAACTCCGGGGAGAGGTGCGGTTGCCCAGGTTCTGTGCGAGGCTCCAGCCCGGGCAGTGATCAGATGGCACTCACAGCCCCCAGCTGTGGATGGACACAGCCCACAGCAGCCCACACTGTGCAAGGCTCCAAGAGGATGGAAAGTCCTGGGGCTGGGCGGACCCAATCCCTCCTGGACCAGGGCCCACCGTGACCCATCGGGGAGGTGTCAGTGGCAGGCCACAGCTGGAGGCCACGGCTGATGTCAGGGTCGGGACTCCCTGGGACACCTGGATTCCTGCAAGGGGTTCCAGATCCCCCAAAAAAAGACTGGGAAAAGAAAGAGGGGAGAGGGATTTGTTCCTGTGCTGGGCTCTGTCACATTTGGAAAAGCACCAGGTCTTCCCCGGCTACTTTGCACCCTTAACAGCCTGCCATGGATAAAAAGAATGACCCAGCATTGCTAAGGGTGAAGCAGCCGCAGTGGGCAGGGGGTAACAGCGTGATGACTGCAGGGAAGCGGTCCGTGCCTTTCTCTGGCCCTGAATGTTCACAGCCGGTGAGGTTGGTGCTGGCTGTGATCGCACTGGTCCCTGCCGCAGAAGGACTTGCCCATGTAGGAGATGTGTGTTTTTTCAAAGCGTCTCTCCTACTTTTTATCCAGTTTCAGGAGGTTTCCCTGGAGTAAATTAGCGATTGGATTGAGAAAAGGAAGATACACAAAACTCCAAGTCTTCACAGTCTTGTCAGTTTTTGAGGGCTTCCGAATGCAAAGATTTTGAAAGCTTATTGAAAAATAGATTTCCCCTTGGAGTAGGGAGGGAAAGGAAGGACTTTCTAAATGTTTGCGATTTTTATGAATTAATGTAGAAACATTTATTTATTTATCTATTCATGGGGTTAAAAAAAAAAAAAAGCAAACCAGGGTGTCACTATGCAGTTCAGGCTGGCCTTGAACTCCCAATGTAGCCTAGGTTGGTCTTGAACTCGTGGCAATCCTTCTGCCTCAGCTTCCCCAGTGCTGGCATGACAGGTGAACACCACCACACCCAGCTGTGATTCCGAGTGCTTGAAAGCAACACAATAGCCACATCTTATGTTTAAATTTATAAAATCAACAAGATTTCTTGCAAGGTGTCTCCAGCGCTGTGTGCTTGTCACACACTTGCTTTTTGAGCGCTCAGGGTCAAAGCCGCGAGTTGCCCGAAGTTCTTGTCACTCGCAAGGCCCAGGGGACTCCCTGGGGCAGGCTGACAGTGTCCGCTGTGCTCCGGGGTCTCCCATCCTCTGCGTGCACGACTCGAGGGCGATCTTGGCCTCCAAACCCGAGTGACGCCGTCTCCTCTCCCGCCACCAGGGCATGAGCGCCGTGTTTTTCAACAAAGGAGAGAACTGCATCGCGGCCGGGCGGCTGTTCGTGGAGGAGTCGGCCCACGACGAGTTCGTGCGGAGAGTGGTGAGCGAGCGGCCCCAGATCTGCCCCACTGGGGCTACGTGTGAACCCTTAGGTGTGGTGAGAGTGTCGCTCGAGTATTGCTTTAAACCATCAGCGCTGGCAGGGGTGTAGCTCAGCGCTAGAACACGTGACTGAGCGCACACCAGGGCCTGGCTTCAGTCTCCATCAGAGGAAAGAAAAGGAGAGAAAGAAAGAAATCCTGTGTTTTATACCTATGCATCGCCATATTCCCAGGCTAAAGTGCACGATGCGTGGAATAGCTTCAGAGTAGCCCAGCAGGAGAGCCCACGACCGGAGTAGACTGGCCAAGGGTCGTTAGCTGCCGACATTATCTGATTCGTCTACCTCTCTTTTATGTGTTTGAGATTTTTCATAATAACAAGATAAAGGTCTCTATAGAAAATCTTTATAAAGTAGGCTTCCCGGTGGTTGGCACGATACCTTGCTCTGCCTTTGTGGTGGATTAGACCCTGGACACCCACGAGAGAGACTCCTGGCTTATTATCAGTCCCTGAATTGATTACGAGCCACAGGGCCACAACCTGGCAAATCGGTTTGCAGATAACATGACAGCGTATAATTTTTCCACCAAAGTGACAAGTCAGTAGCCCCTGTAGCTTGGTCATCGGTCCGCAGATGCAGGACTGGAAGTCACTTCTGGGACATTTAGGGTGAGCGCTGGTGACAGCCGAAGGGTGGCCCTGCCTTGGTCCTTTGGCAGGCGATGACAAGCATGAGCTGGCTCCTGTCCGCAAATCGGCACTTGGCCTTCCCTCCCCGAGCCAGGTTCTGACCCCTGTGCCACCAAAGGAGCCAAGGTTTTCTGTCCTCTGGGCTTGAGGAACAAGGAGGCTAATGGTGGCTGTCCTTGGTGTCCCTCATTCTTCAGGCCAACAGCAGATCCAGGCTGTCCTACCAAAACCTGCTCAATTTGAAAATAGAAGAATTGTGGAAAGCATTTTCTGATTGGTCCCGGGGCGGGGTTGGGAACTGGGTTCTGAATGGCTGTGATTGATAGGCCACGCCCACTTGCTCAGCTGGTTAGCCTTACCCTAATCTCCTGCCCCCTCAGCATCAGGAAATGCAGAAACAGAACTACAGAAAGCAATCGCAAGGACATGTGGCAATAACCACTGTCTGATAAAGATTGTTGTTCATCAGAACATTCTAGCAAGTCCTTGGCATGATCTTCCAGGAGATGTTACCAAGGGCAGTCTCCCTCACTGGAGGAGGGGAAACAAAATTAGGTGGGCATTTTAGAAATGCTTTTGCCATGAAGAGGGGATGAACACTATTTAACAAAAATTCCACAGCAGCAGTTAGTTACTTGTGTGAATTAGCATTCAGGATAACTTTACTATGGCACCTGCAGTTTTTATTCTGTTAGAACAAAGTGGCCGAGATACTGAACTTTCAAGAACCTGGGCTTTCAGTGCAGTGTGGTGGCACACAGCTGTAATTCCTGCACCCTGGGAAGCTGAGTCAGGAGGATTATAGGTTTCACACCAGGCCGGCCAACTGAGCAAGACTTATCTTCAAAAAATAATAGTAATAAAGGAAAAGGGTGGGGATGTAGCTCATGTGAAGACCCTAGGATCAATTCCCAGCGTGACCAGAAAAAAAAAATAACCTTGTGCCTCCAACTCACTGTATGCAGTGACTCTGGTACAGAGCATGATAAGAGACCCCCGAGTCTTGTGTACAGTGAGTAAAGAATTTCAAGTACATGCCCCACGGTAGAAGAAAAAGCAGGTCCGCTCATTGAAGGTGATGGGGGGAGGTGCACTCAGTGGCGGGCAGGGTGGTGCCGGGGGGTGGGGAGGTCAGGAAGGAACATGCATCAGGCTTTTGGGTTTAAAAAGGTATGTGCCCCACCTAGGGCACCTGTCATTGGATCTCAGGTTGTGCTTGACAAAAATGATTGACAGTGTCCTGTGTCACCTCTGGGGTATCCCGTGTGCACGGTATTCCCATAATTCACTCTGTTACAATCACATGCAGTCTCTATGTGTAAGGCATTTGTGAATGTTGAATTGTGAAGAGCTTAATTCATTATGAAGCCCTTAATGAATGTCAAGTGGAAAAGGTCACTGTAGGTGAAGCCACTGTCTAAAGCACTTGAACTCTGATCTGGAGCCTCAGATATTTCCTAGGTCTCTTTGGACAGTGAAGCAGGGCTGGGCTGGGGTGCTGCCCAAGTTCAGGTCAGTGGATGGGGAGTGTTCCCACGGCCCCAGGGGTGCGGGCTACACTAGCTCTGTGCACTTGGGCCAGTCACTTAACCTCTCTGGGCCTCAGTTTATTTTTCTATAAGATGGAGATCATAGCTACTCTGTCTTGTGTCAGAGTGTCAGCGGGGACACAACTCCGCACCCCTGGGCAGCGGCAGTCGGGGTCCATCACCGTCACTAACAGTGGGTTGTGTTTTGGGGGCTGGCGACTCACAGGTGGAAGAGATTAAGAAGATGAAGATTGGCGATCCGCTTGACAGATCTACTGATCACGGGCCCCAGAACCACCAGGCCCATCTGGAGAAGCTGCTGCAGTACTGCGATGCTGGGGTGAAGGAGGGGGCCACCCTGGTGTACGGGGGGAGACAGGTCCAAAGGCCAGGTGAGACCCCTCTCGGGGTGACGGGTGCCTGACTCCTTAATGCGGAATCGGTGGTAACAGTTTTCACTGTCGCACCATCTGACGCGTGCTGCAGAAGTATTCAGTGGCATTTGTAACACGGCCAGAAGAACTAATTACTATGCCCCGTCTACACTTATAAGCTGTAGTGCCTCAAATGACACAGTTTCCTGTGCCTTGTTTCCTCCCCTGTAAAATGAGATGGAATGTGGATACTGTACTTTATGAGGCTGTGCAGATGGCAAAGTGGATGTACCAGGCCCTCAGCCTCTGCGCAGGTCCTGAGTCAGTGTTATGGGCCCCGGGACCTTGGTTCTGGCCACTGTGAGATTGAGTCCCAGCCAGCAGAGCCTGGGCAGGGTTTGTTCCTCCTGAAAGCAGACCCGTCACTGAGATCTGTCAGCGGCTCGGTGGTACAGTTCTCAGAGGGGAGGTGGAAGCCCCTCTCGGTTACGGGGGACCTCGCTGTGAACGCTGACTGACAATTATAAGAAAAACTGGGGTACCCGGTGTTCCCTCCTGTAAAGGAGATTCTGTTTTATAGGAGAATCTCTGCAAATTAATGTAGACAACTGATGGGGGAAAAAATCACCATTTTCCCCTTCTCTAGTAGATGAAATAATTGATTCAGAAAGTGCAGAAATTGAGGGAGGCTGTGCTTGGGGAAATGGTTGACAGGGACCTGGCGTCCACACGGTACCAAAGCGTCACCCCAAGGCTGCTTGCCAGTCACGGGGGCGAAGCCCAGCCCCACGGTGGAAGGGCCAGGTTGCCATCACCTGAAGCCACGGTCAGCCTGAGCATCGGCAGGCGAGACAGCGGGGCGTTGTGTGTCTCCTGGGGGGCACGGCGGGCAGCACACGGTAGCACCTCTGAAGTGTTCTTGCTGGAAAGTCTTAACCTGAAGATAATCGCAGCAGCTGAGGTCAAGCTTCCGGTTTACCCAGGATGGGGGAGAGGCAGGGAGTGACTGCTTCACAGGCACAGCCCAGGAACGGTGCTGGAGATGGGCGGTGGTCCCGGTGGTGCCCATTAGGGAAGTATTTACTAACAAAGAACTGTTTCCTTAAACGTGGTTAAGACGGTAAATTTTACGTTATATGCTTTTAAAAAATTGAGAAAAAAAATATGGCATAGAGAAACCAGTGCCACCCCAAGGAAGGAATGACAAATTTAAAACTTAAGATATTCTACTGGACAGCTCGCCTGGTACCTTCAGCAAGACTCGGCATGAGAAAAATGAACAGCAGCAAAGCAGAAATATGTAGGTTAAAAGACACTTGAGAAATCTAGCCACCGAGGGCAGTGTGTAGCATTTATGTGAGTTCTTTCACATAAGTTCATTGTAGAAAAAGAAAAAAGACAGTTTTCAAACAATAAAAGTAAAAATATAAATGACAAGTGAAAAATGAGCATGAGTTTTGCTCAACGTGATACTATATGGTGATATATTTAAAATGTCCTGATTTTTAACTGGTTTGCACTGAAGTACTTGGGAGTGAAAATTATATTGGGATCCTGCTTTAAAATACTTCGTCAAGGTCAAGGTAAATCCAACATAGCAAAACAGGACTGTTTATTTTACTAGTATGTTATTTTTACTTTTACACATATTTGAAATTTTCATAATAAATACATTAAAAATAAGAACCTAGGAATCCTCATGCTCAGCAGAGACATGAACCTCATCTTGGTTTTACTGAGCCAGGGAGGAAACTGTAATGGAATTAAATAAAGAACTATTCATTGCAAATGGCTTGACCTATAACTGATATTCTTTTCTTTTTTATTTCCAAAAAAGGCTTTTTTATGGAACCAACTGTGTTCACAGATGTGGAAGACCACATGTTCCTCGCCAAAGAGGAGTCCTTTGGGCCCATTATGGTCATTTCTAAGTTCCCAAATGGGTATGTTCTTCAGATGCAATTGAACTAGATGCCCTGCCTGCCCATCCTGTATGACTCAATGACCACATCCTTCTCCACCCCCAGAATATTAGCTTAATTGAATAATTAGAAGCGTCTGTTTTTGCTAACTGATTGTGGAACCTAATATATTTGTTCTCCTTTTTGCATTAATGGCTGACATGGTGCAGCTGATTAAATTTTAGTTTTTGTACAGGCAGTATTTGAAATGTCATCAAAATACCGAGAACAGACAGGGCTAGCTTTCACATTTACATTCCTGTGGAAGGAAGCCAGGAAAATCTGATTTTCCCAAAGAAACAGAGCTACTAGAGGATTATGACCCCAGAGGCCTGATCCTCACCTCTTTAGAGAAATGACCATAGCGAGGCATGTTTGTAATCCCAGGACTGGGGAGGCTGAGGCAGGAGGATCATCACGAGTTTCAGACCAGCTTGGGCTATAGTCAGTTTAAGACCAATCTGAATGACACAGCAAGATCCTGTCCCAAAAAAGGAAAAAGAAACAAAAAAGTCTACAGTCACTATGGACCATAAACATGCTGGTCGTGATAGGACAGAAAACCGTCCCTCATGTTCTCTGTAGGGAAGAGGACTGCACAGTAACTGAGGCCAGGAAATCAAACTGGACATCAGGGTGTCTTGCGGCAAACTGCACAGAATTCTCTAGAATGGCTGAGTTTCTTTCACCAGCGAGGAGCTGGAAAAGAATGAATTGGGAATTTGGAAAGGCTTCTCAGTCACTGGGAGACGCAACTGCAGAGCCGGGCGGCAGGGAGGAACCTCCGAAGGAAGGAGGGCCATGCTGAACACACGGACCTCACGGAGCTTACTCTCTAATAGGGAGAAAGGAGGTGGGGAGTCAGGCTTGGGCACCCCGGAAGACGGGACCCTCTGTCTCCTTTCTTCCTCTGTGAGCTCAAGCCAGATATTTAGCCACTCTGCGCCTCAGTTTCTTCTCTTGAGAAGAATAATCTGAAGGAGAAGGAGAAGGAGAAAAGAAGAAGAAGAAGAAGAGGAGGAGGAGGAGGAGGAGGAGGAAGGGGAAGAAGGGGAAGGAGAAGAATAAGAATCACACCTATCTTTGGGGACCATTCTGAGGATTAAGGAAGTCAGTGTTTGCTGTGGCCACTGTCACCACGATGCTGGCCATTACTCTAGGGGCGGACAGAGGACCACAGAGCTGAGGCATTGCGGTAGCCCGCAGTGGGGACCCCTAAGGCGGCTTTCTGCCTCCCACCCGCTCTGTAAATGTGGGGTCCCGACCATGTGCAGTGCATCCGTATGTGTGAGTTTCAGGAGTCTCAGTTTTTTCCAAGCTGGGATGCAGATTTCCTGTGCAAGTTTGAAACTGGGGATACCAAACTTCTTCAGATGAAATTCTGAGAATCCCTTCAGAGGCAGGCATTGAACCCACGCTGTCTCCGTGATTCAGCACAGCTCCTTTCCCTCTGGTTTTGGAGCTGACCCTGTCTTGGCCGAGGCTGCAGAGGAGACACACGGCGTGCGTTCTGTGGCTACCTCTGGAGGGCGCGTGCATTTTTAAGCATCAGGCGCACACTGAGAAAGGGGAGCCAGGCTGTGGTGGGCCATTGGAACCGGGCTCTCAGCTGACTCAAGGACACACGCTGAGCTGGCCCTCCTGGGCCGGGTCCACATCTGCAGGCCAGCCAGCCTCAGAGTGGTGATGTTTTAGAAAACTGTGTCTGTACTGAACAGAGACAAACATTTTCCTTGTCACTATCCTTTAACCAACACAGCAACGCAGTTATTTCTATAGCATTTACATTGCCCCGTGCTGTATAAGGATCTGGAGATTCTGCGAAGTGTGCGGCAGGATGTGCACGGGTTAGATGCAAACACTATGCCATTTATATAAGGGACTGGGAGACCAGAGAGCATCCAGGGATTTGGGTGTCGACAGGGATCCAAGAACCACTCTTCCAGACACCGAAGGACGACTCCATATGGAGTCAAGAGGCAGAGAGATGACCGAGTCTCTTTACGGGGCTCCTCCTTCCGCCCACTGCTGAGTAAGCCTTGGTCACCGACGCCCTCTCACCCGAGGACCAGACATGCGCGGTACGAAGAGCTGTGGCGTTCTCCTCGGCCTTGGGGAGCACCCATCCTCCAGCCCACCCAGGGGAGCCACCGACCCGGGAAGTTAAACCAGCGCTGCAGAGGTGGCTCGGCCCGGACTCTGAGCCTGGAGGGACCCGGGCTCCCGCCCCCAGAGCAGAGCTGAGGTCCCCTGAGCGCCTCCCGCGCTCCCGGCGCTGGTCCTCTGCTTGCACTCAGTAGGCTCGCTTGTTGGTGTTCGTTTTTCCGGGACTGAATGAAGCGGCTGCTGGGCTCACCAGGCGGCTGCTAGGTGCCTCCTCCCTCAGCTCCGCCCTGGCTGCCCCTCTGCCTGGGCTGCTGAGGCCCTGACACCCTGCAGGGGGCGCCGGGGAGCAGAAGCCGGATATGGGAGGAGCGCAGTGGGGGCGGGGGGGGCGGGGAGGGTGAGCAGGACAACCCTGAGAAAGGCTGAAAGGCGACCTCGGATTTGATTTTAAAAGGCCTTGCATGGTAGAGACGGGCAAATGGGAATAGCGCAGCTCTGACCCTTCTCTGGGTCTTTCAGTGTCAGCCCGGAACATTTCATTTATATAAATTTAGGCAGGTGGCAGGGAAATTCTCCTGGTTCTAGCACAAGGAGGAAAAATGTTAGAACATATAATGGAGTGCTTTGCACTGCATTTAA